>JASDQU010101701.1:217110-253667 GCA_032191745.1 Picea mariana
ATTAGGTAGATTTGAAAAAACATGACCTTGCATAAGTATTTAATTTAATTTTTATGATATATGTACCTTTTGTGGTGCAATGAGAGATCTAATCATCATGAATACATAGGGATGACATGCTCAGATGGGATGTCAGCATTTGAAAAACACGGTGGTGCTTAGGTAGCGGTAGAGGTAGGTGGTGGAGTCGGAGGACTCCACGAGGTAGAGAGGAATATCAGGGGGCTTACCATGGGTGTCCCTTCCATGATATTACGAGACATTTCCTATCACCTATAGAGGAACATATTGGGTGTATCAAAGGGTTTCATCCTTTAGTCATGGCGAGTATCTAGAGAATTGATGTGTTATTGTGAGCACAATTTAGTACTGGAAAATGAGGAGAGGATCTTGTCATAGTGTAGTCTTACTATGATGATGTACAAGCACATTAGCCCACATTTTCCTCCTCTATGTAATTTTTGGATGATGTTATGGAAAAATTTTGATACTTATAATAATAATAATAAAAATAATTTATTTGTAAGGTCCCAGCCAAGCCATACACCAAATTGGTTTATGAGACCCCCTCTGCCAAACAATTTTACTGGTAAATTCTACGGAGGTATACATACCCTAAACCCCTCTGGATTTGAACACACACACACACACACACAAACACACACACACACAAACACAAAGACACACACACACACACACACAGACATATATATGAGTTTTGTCTCAACTACTTATTTTTTAATGATGCAATGTTTTTGTATTTTATATTTATGCTTTATGATTTTCAATATTCATCTATGTGTGAGATGCCAATCCAACATCTAATTTGCYAAYGAATCTRTAATGACATTAATTTCTCTYGGTATGTKTTGGTATTCTACRTAAGTAAAAAACCTCTCGAGATGACGAACCCTCAAATAGAGACATAGAAACATTGCATTGKGGATAGCATAAAMAYGATTAAGTTGGCAAACCATAAGTTGGGAATCAAGAYGAAASATTATTTGAGATATATCAAGAGAGGAAGCCTTGGTCAAAATTCCARTTAAGACATGATATTCTGCAAYAGTATTGGTTGCAGGTCAAAGATAGGTCCCTCCTGAACTTATCAACTTGCTAGAATGGTAAATGGTAGAAACTATAGAAGCTAAGTTCTGGGTATGTCGGCTAGCATCATCTGCAAATCCAAAATGTATGGGGAAATATATTGGAATTTTTGCATTCAGGCACAAATCAGGGTGTAAGTAGCTAAGGATGAAACAAAACTCTTACACGCAAAAGTAAAAACACACCAAACCAAAAAATATGGTACAATAATGTACAAAGCACACATGCAAGATTTTCTAAGCATATTACTTTTTCATATATAGCCCATTGAAATGATATATTTAATTGGTGTGCACGATTTTTAGCAAGTGTCAAAGATCATATTTCCATATGTAGAACAGAGAGGAAAAATGAATTTGGTTATGTATCATTCCTGGTATCGTTCTTTTTGGAACGACTAACTCTGATGCAACCACATATTTCTTTGACAGAGTATCATGTCTAATCCCAAGATGGAGAGGTGGACTAGCATTTCACCTCGATTAGGAAATGATCCTTCATATTTTTCTTTCACTGTAGATTTCTTCACATGGTGGAAGAGACAAATTGTGATGGAAAAGGACTATCCTTATTCTAGGGTGGATTTCAGAGGTAGTGTGGATTTAGTTCTCCTTGAAGGGGCATAGCAGGATGTATTAGGTAGATTTGAAAAAACATGACCTTGCATAAGTATTTAATTTTATTTTTATGATATATGTACTTTTTGTGGTGCAATGAGAGATCTAATCATCATGAATACATAGGGATGACATGCTCAGATGGGATGTCAGCATTTGAAAAACACGGTGGTGCTTAGGTAGCGGTAGAGGCAGGTGGTGGAGTCGGAGGACTCCACGAGGTAGAGAAGAATATCAGGGGGCTTACCATGGGTGTCCCTTCCATGAGATTACGAGACATTTCCTATCACCTATAGAGGAACATATTGGGTGTATCAAAGGGTTTCATCCTTCAGTCATGGCGAGTATCTAGAGAATTGATGTGTTATTGTGAGCACAATTTAGTACTGGAAAATGAGGAGAGTATCTTTTCATAGTGTAGTCTTACTATGATGATGTATGAGCACATTAGCCCACATTTTCCTCCTCTATGTACTTTTTGGATGATGTTATGGAACACTTTTGATACTTATAATAATAATAATAAAAATAATTTATTTGTAAGGTCCCAGCCAAGCCATACACCAAATTGGTGTATGAGACCCCCTCTGCCAAAAAATTTTACTGGTAAATTCTATGGAGGTATACATACCCTAAACCCCTCTGGATTTGAACACACACACACACATACACACAAAAACACACACACACACACACACACACAGACATATATATGAGTTTTGTCTCAACTACTTATTTTTTAATGATGCAATGTTTTTGTATTTTATATTTATGCTTTATGATTTTCAATATTCATCTATGTGTGAGATGCCAATCCAACATCTAATTTGCTAACGAATCTGTAATGACATTAATTTCTCTCGGTATGTGTTGGTATTCTACGTAAGTAAAAAACCTCTCGAGATGACGAACCCTCAAATAGAGACATAGAAACATTGCATTGTGGATAGCATAAACATGATTAAGTTGGCAAACCATAAGTTGGGAATCAAGACGAAAGATTATTTGAGATATATCAAGAGAGGAAGCCTTGGTCAAAATTCCAATTAAGACATGATATTCTGCAACAATATTGGTTGCAAGTCAAAGATAGGTCCCTCCTGAACTTATCAACTTGCTAGAATGGTAAATGGTAGAAACTATAGAAGTTAAGTTCTGGGTATGTCGGCTAGCGTCATCTGCAAATCCAAAATGTATGGGGAAATATATTGGAATTTTTGCATTCAAGCACAAATCAGGGTGTAAGTAGCTAAGGATGAAACAAAACTCTTACACGCAAAAGTAAAAACACACCAAACCAAAAAATATGGTACAATAATGTACAAAGCACGCATGCAAGATTTTCTAAGCATATTACTTTTTCATATATAACCCATTGAAATGATCGTTTAGGGGGATTCCATCATATTCAAATCACTCGTAGGAACCTTTTTGTAGAACACGTTTTACGATGTAATGCCCATGCCACATAGGTTCTAATTTTCCTACTCCAAGTTTATCATGGTCTTGGTCATAGACCAAGACTAGATATCCTTCTGCGAAAAAACAAGGTTGGGAAAACTTATCATATTGGGTTTTGATACATTTTTGATATGTCTCATTAATGAGAGAAGCATCATGACGGGTATCATCCAACTTTGTTAGATATAAAAAACATTCCTCCTTAGAAGAGGTGTTGGGAAGGAGTTCTATAGCTAGTTCCATAGATGGAATCCCACATTCAATTGGAAACACCGCTTCTAATCCATATACCAACTGGAAAGATGTGAAACTAGTGGTGGTTTTGAAAAAAGTCCAATAGGCCCAGAGTGCTAAGAAATGTTTTAAATTCCAATTGGTTTTTTTCACCCCCACCATGTGTTGAAACATGGTTTTCAAGACTTTGTTTATGGCTTCAACTTGTCCATTGGATTGAGGATAATATGGGGGTGAATTTTCATGTCGAAAATCCAATTTGGTACACAACTCATTCATCATCTGATTTTGGAAATGAGATTCATGATCAATTACGATATTTTGTGGGACTCTAAAATTAGCAATGATGTGGTTAAATATGAAAATAACAACAGTTCATACATCATTTAGGAATGTAGGCATAGGCTCATACCATTTATTAAAATAATCAATTGCAATGATAATATAACCATGCCCCCTAGATGAGGTAGGCTTACATTGCATGAAATCAATGCCCCATTTTGCAAAGGGGATAATGGAGATGATTGGATGTAGTGGACCAGGGTGGGTACATGATTTATTTTGAAAGATTTGACTAGGTGGGAATTGTTTTACTACCTCAATACAGTCTTTGAAAATGGATGGCCAAAAATAACTTGCACACAATATCTTCTGGGTTGTAGACATCCCAAAGAGATGAATTTCGCAAGCTCCTAAGTGAAAATAATTTAAGACATGCTCAACCTCTTCATGAGTCAAACAACATCGCAAAATAATATCAATACCACAATGATATAAAGTGTCGCCAACAATAAGGTAATATTTTGAATGATGTCGAATACGATGTCGTTCATCACGTGAAATATCTGGGTGGAAGCGTTGGGTCTGGAGATATAAAATAATGTCTCCATACTAGGGATCAAATGTACTGATAAGGAACAATGAATCATCTGGAAGGGAATCCCTAGGCTCAGTTTCCTCATCGGTATGGGGAATATCACAAATAAACTCGACAAAAAAACAATTATTTCTTGGCTTTAGCTTTGGTAAACTCGAGATTGAATTCTTGAAGAATGACGATCCATTTTGAATATTTCCCCCCAAGTACTTGATGATTCAAGATGTGGTTCATGGGGTTCGAGTTCGTAATAACCTTGGTAGTGCAAAGTAATATGCAATGTCAAAATATTTGGAAAACGACGACTATTGCCAAATCCAACTTTTTAACATTTGAATATTGAAGTTTAGGACCTAAAAGGATCTTACTTAAATAATATATCACATGTTCTATGCCATCGTTGTCCTCTTGAACTAACACCATGGAAATATTGCAAGTGGAGGCGTCCAAGTAAAGAATGTAATCTCTCATGTAGTTAGGGGGGTGTAACAGTGGTGTATGTGTTAAAGCATGTTTGAGAGTGTCGAATGAGCGTTGAGAAAGTTCATCCCAAATGAAAGGGACATCCTTCTGCATCAATCTCATGAATCCTTTCGTGATTTCTGCATAATTGCAGATGAAACAATGTAGAACGTTTTCCTTCCCTTGCGAACTTTGGAGTTGGGTAAGGTTGTTTGGAGGAGGTAAAGAGAAGATAGCTTTCACTTTTAAGGGATCCACCCTAATCCCTTCATTGGATACCACAAAGTCTAGGAGTCTCCCTGATTCGACAAAAAAAATACATTTTTAGGTATTCAAGAGTATGTTGTAATGCCAACATCTAAGAAAGTTCGCTCTCAAATGATCAATATTATCCTTCCGATCGACCAAATGATCTAGCAAGTCATTAAGGTAGGGATCGACAATATGTTTGATATTGTGGAAAGAATACGACATAGCCTGCTAGAAAGTGGCTCCAACATTTTTAAGGCCAAAGGGTAATTTATGGTATGCGAAGGTTCCCCATGGGAAGATGAAGGTTTTTTTATGTTTATCAGTCAGTAAAATATATATCTGGTTATAGACTAAGAAGCCATCCATAAAAGAGAAAATTACGCTTTTGGTGCAATTATCGATAATTTGGTCGATGAAGGGTGTAGGGTAATTTTCTTTTAGACAAGCCTTATTGAAATCCCTATAGTCGACGCAAAATCGAATTGTCCCTTATTTATTTGTGACCGGAATGATGTTAGAAACCCATTCAGTTAGAGTTATAGGATAGATGAAACCAGATTTCAATAGTTTTTCTATTTCTGCCTTTATTGTTGTAGTTTTCCTAGGATGGATAGGGAGAAGTTTCTGTCATACAAGTCTATCTTTAGGCTAAGTATTAATTTCATGCACAACGATCAAAGGATTTATCCCTAGATTTTTTCATAGCTCCAGGTAAAAAATCTCACATAATTATTTAAACAAGCTGGTGCAATATTGAATCTCTCCAGTTGAACAATTCTCACCTAATTGTATGTTTTCCACGACACCTTCTTTTTCTGATATGTCTACGTTAATGGTTTGTGATATGTTTCCTAAATTTCACTTGGAGATAGTATCCTGAGTGCGTATCGAAGGTTGATGATTATTGACAATATCAAATGGAAAGATAGATTGAATATCTCCCTCAATTTTATCCAAACCTGGAAGAAAGGATGAGCGATGGTGGTTATCATCCCAAGGTGAATCTTTGATATTAATAATTTCCATTATGGATTTGTCGGATGGAAATATATGAAAAATATAATCAAAGGTAGATGATAAGGAATCCAACAAAGTTGAGAATGAATAATAATTGGACGCCACCAGATGTTGTTCATCGGGTGAATGAGAGGCAGATTGAATGACATCATATTCGGCCTTAGCTAGACTAAGTGGCATAGTGTCACCGAGTGTATCAAATTATAAAGGACTAGGCATGATCCAAGGATCAAATGATTCAAGGGATTGATGTACCGTGGTCGAAATCATATTCACCATTTTGATATGTTGTGAAGTTTGAGGAATAGGTGCAAGGAAAGTGCCCATGAGTGAATAATATTTTAGTAGAACCACCCCCACACTATCATAACTAATTGTTGAGTACCCCAGAAATGGGATATTGTTGGTTGTTTGGTTGTGGGCATCATGTGTTCTGTAATCTAACTGATCAATGGTAACTATTTTTCCTTGATGAGGAAACTTGACACATCGAAAAATCAAAGATGTCATTGTAGTCATAGCATAAAACTAGCTTCATCTAAGAAACAAATTATAATCTAAAGGAGCATCGAATACTTTTACATCGATGGGAATAATTTTTCCTCCCAGTTGAATGACTAAATATTGCAACAGTCTATGCGATATGAAACCTCATCCATCAAATGATTTTAACATGGTAGGATGTTGGTTAAGACCTGGTGATTTAAGAATTTTCCAACACATTAAGGACATGACATAGGTCGATGCTCCTTCATCCAATATAGTGTGATGAATGTGTTGATTGTGAACAAAAAAATCAATTTGAAACACATGTTGGTGAGAGAGCCTTGATTTATAATCGTCCAGGTTAAACGTGATAGTATTGGATGAATCAGGATCTACAAATCCAATGGCTGCTAAGAGAGTCCTACACTGACTAGGGACATTTTGCAGAACTTCCAGTGGTGACATTGCACAAGGTGTTTGGGATAGATCTTCAACTATGTTGTAGTTATAGGCAACATGAGAGTTGGGATTAAAGGTCAAATTTCGAATAATACTCTTGGGAGGACGTAATATATAGTCAAAATTTGGTTTATCAATATCGAGAGGGCTAGATGGAGGGGTAATAGAAGTGGAAGGTGGATCTATCACGATTCCATTAGTTACACTCTCTTTACCTATTTTCCCTGGAGGTGTGTCATATGTTTTCATCCTCGTGTTCAAATCTACACCATTGAACATATAAATATGTGCACTTGAGGAGGCATCCTCTTTAGGGGGATGACTTGGGTTCCCTCCTTACGAAGGTGTAGGATTTTTTGAAACCATTGAATGCTACTGTGGAAAAGGATGTGTCAAAACAACTATAATACCCCAAGGCCAAGCCTCTATTGAATTGTAAACATGTTTTGTAGGTTGGCGAGCCAAGTGATTATAAGCTAGGAGGATTATGTGATGATTAGGCCAGAGAGCCTAGATGCTAAAGGATAGTGAGCCTGATTTTGTATATGTAAATACTCATATCATTAATATAAATACATCGTTTCCTGTAGAACAACCACTATAAAAGAGATTGGCGGACTAACCTCCACTAGGTAGGGAAAGGGAGGGATAAGAGATTAGGGAAACATGTCTAAGCTTGAGGGGTTAACCCAAGAGAATATTATATTATTATTTCCTAAAGACTAAGGTGAGGATAATTTTTTTATCCTAAGTTTTATGGGAAGGGGAATGATCCCAAGTGGAGAGAAAGGGGCTCCATGAGAGCCGTGTGTTAATCATAGAGAATTCAAATATATGTGGGGAAAATAGTATGTTTTTCCATCTCTCTCCATTCACTAACGTACTCACACATTGAGCCATCCCCTCCATCATTGACCTCTACAACATTCACACACCTCTGGAACCTGCAACATTTTGGAGCTATCCCGTACTTTCCCTATGAAGCACAATGCACTTGTACTTTGCCTCATCCTGTACCATGCCTTAACGAAATATTTTTTCCATCAACATAGTTCCTTGACTGAGCGTGGCTTGCTACCATCATCTGTTCTATACCCGAGATTTACTGTTTCCATCACCCTTACCCAATTGAGTTAGGATATGGACTAAAGAAGTAGGTTGTCAGGCTTTTGGGTTTGAAGAGGAAGGTTGTCATGCCTATGGACTGAAGAAGTAGGTTGCTATGCCTACAAGAAACTCTCTCTAGGTGAGAGAAGTTGTTTGGGAAGTGATATTCCTAGAGGGAACTAAAAAAAACTATAGTTCTCTGAGAGTTTCTACCCGACCTGTTGGTGAAGCCCTAAAAGGGAAGTGGGGCAACCAAAGCACTGTTGAGCAGAGAAGGGGCATAATTCCTTGGGTGAGACAAGCGTGTTGGGAATGATAGGTTGTAAGTTGTTAGTGTGATTTGGCTCTTGGGAAAGAATACTTCCTGTTACCTGTGCAACTTCTAGTTGTCTCAACCTAGCCTAGGAATCCATTTACCTAGGTGGAGTTTAGTCCTAGCTCCGGGGTGACCCACTGCTGAGAGTGATGAGCAATGTGGTCTAAGGTTGGGAGGTTCGTGGAAGGTATGCACATAGTTGGTGGTCTTCCATAAAAAGATAAGTACCATTTGTGTGTTCAATTGCATGTTTTTTTTTGTAACTAAGGGAATCAACAACAACGACAATATCGTACTCATGTGACACGGGGTCAAATCCTGCTGTCTTCCTTATAACCCCTAGGGAGAATCGCATTGCCTGCAAACACGCCTCTGGATAAATTGGGGTGAGAATCAAACTTGAGACCTCTTTTTACATATTTCATTCCATTTACATGACAATTTCCAATCGGTCTACACCCATGTGGGCATGTTCAATTGCATGTTGTGTATTTGTACATGTTTTATATTTATGATTTTATCCTGTATATGCTGTACGTATAGGATTTATTGTCATTTCCACATTTATCTATGTATTAGCAGAATGTAATTGTCTGTTAAGTTTTATTTGTATGATGTTCCACATGAGTCTCTGAGTGGTGTAGCCCAGTGGCCTAAGGCTAAGGTGTACTACCAAATCTGTATCGTAACTTAGCAAGAATTTTTCTACGAGGTAGCATGGCCTGGCCTGGGTGGTTGGGGATGTTACAAAAATGGTATCAGATCTCCAGTTTTCAACACTGATCCTCGATGGGCCGTGTAAGTGGAAATTGAAGAAAAAATTCCAAAGGGAATTGCTGTCAAAATGGACAAAATTGGAGTTTCAGAACGTCCATGAGTGCCAAGAAGGCGTTGAGAGCACACCTTAACTATGTATGAAAGCTCAAAAGGTGTAGAGGTTCAAGAAATCTAGTAGAGAAAATAAACCACAATAATTATGGTTATGTGCCACAAAACTAAATTTAAGTCATTGGATATGTTCGGGAGAAGGAAAACCCTTCACATCTATCATATCTAGGAAAGGAGCATGGTGGTTAACCCTCAAGTCCTTTGGGCTTCGTTACTTCGATGAGTTTTAAGTTTTGTCAAGAAACAGGAAAAATCCTTGAAGCTTCAAAGTCCCAAAGAGAATCTATGTCGTAGATCATTTGGGAGAAGGCAGATCATTAGATTTCCCAAGTGGTTTAGCAGTTCGACGATTCATGGAAATCCACCTGAGATTGCGCAAAGTGGAATTTTTCCCGAAGTCCCGAAGTTCGGAACCAATCCAGACCATCCATTATTAGAGACATGTGTCTGCAGATCATCTTGTTTGGGAGTTTGAAAATTCGAGGGTTGGGGAAGTTTCAACAGAGAAAACCGTTGAAGCCTAGAGCTGCGAAGACCCATAGCTCTGAAGTCCCGAAGCCCTGAGAAGTACCAGTTTGAAATTCGGTAGTTCAGAGGTTAATTTAAGTTCAAGATCAAAATGTTTCAAATCCCGAAGTCCTGAAGTGTCGTGAAACAGTTGTTCGAAAGTTAGACATTCGGTAAAAATAGAGTGTGTTAGTGTTGGATCTCCCGAATAAATTTTTTTGAAGTTTTAGAGTGAAACTGTGACATGGCAGGATGAAGTCAACGAGGGTGATGTGGATCTCCTCTAAAACTACCATGTGCCACTTTTTTTTTGTACTTTTGACAGGCCCTTAGTACTAATTTGGACCTAGCACGTGTTGCTCGTCGGTGGGGCCACATGTCACTACATTAATTGTTTGAAAACTAAGCTAAGCAGATCATCATATTCATCGGTTAGATGTTCAGGTATTTTGAAGTGTTATAAATTAAGGTATTCCAAAGTCTGAAATTCCAGAGCGTCAAAGTATAGAAGCTCCGAAGAGCAGTGGTTCGGGGAATTAGCCACTTTGGCATTAGGGGAAAATATTGTGTTGTAATGCAAAAACCGTGGAAGCGTTGGGGTCTTGAAACTCTATATTATCATAGTTCGGAGATATAGTCACTTCGGAGTTTGGAAGAAATGTGGAATTGAGTTGAAGAAATCTTCGAAGTCCTGGAACCCCGAAGTCCTGAAGCTCCTAGAAACAATTGTTCGATAGTTCGAAATTCAAGAGTTAACAAGTTTGTGGCTGTAAAAAATTCTGAAGCCCGAAGTGGTGAAGTTTCGAAGCACCAATGTGACATTCCATGATGAAATCACCTACGGTGACGTGGACCTACTCTAAGCCTAACACGTGTGATTTTATTTTGTACCTTTGACATGCCTTATGTACCAATTGTGACCTGACACATGTTTCTCGTTGGTGGGGGCACGTGTTACCACCATAATGGAATGATAACATAGCTAAGGAAACCATCGAGTTCAAAAATTCGGTGTTCGAAGGAAATGTTAGAAGAAGTTGTGAAATTTGTCGAAGTCCGAAGCACCGAATCTCTAAAGAGACACTGGTTCAATACTTCGTCTGTTCAATGTTCGGGGAAATCACAAAGTGATGAGGTAGAAACCTCCAAAGTCCAAAGTTCCTAAGTCAAGAAGCACGAGAATGACACAGATGCTAACATCACCTAGGGTGACGTGGGAACATTATATTCTTGCCATGTGTCATCATTTTCCAAGCATTTCAAAGACTGTTTGGTCCAATTGGAACAAGACATGTGTCGCCAATCAGATACGGCCATGTGTCTACTCCTTATTTTCTGCCACATAGCACCCCCTGGTGTGTGGTTGTTGATGAAGTCTCTGGGATTTCTCCAATTCGACATTCGAGAGAATGTGTGTATGTTGACGAGAGAACCTATGAAGCACGAAGCTCTAAATAGCTTCTCTGAGAAATTCACCAATTCAACATTTGGGAGAAATAAGGTATGATGTAGTAAGAATTTTCAGAGCCCTGAAGTCCCAAAGCACAAGATAAGAACCACATTAATAACCACCCAGTCACAACTCGTGGTCACATGCAATTGGGGGCCAAAGAAAAAGGGCTAGTGCCCAAAAATTGTCTGTTTTTAAGGAAGAAAAGGGGCTTAGAAAGGGATCCTATAGGGTTTTGATTTGTTTGAACCTACACCTAAAGAAGTAATAAGTTTGGTGAACCTTATGATAGGATCCATCAAGAGTCCAAGAGAAAATTTGGCTCTGAGAAAGAAGAACAATTGTACATAGATTACCTTCGAGGAAGCACAATTGTTCAAATATCCATAACTTTCAACTCAAGACTCATAATTGAGCAAGGGAGTAGTCATTGAAAAGATCTTGGACAATAGAACATAATTGTTCACCCAAAAATTGAGTTGAAAATATAAATTCTAATAAAATAATAAGAAATAATTCTGATATGTTATTGAACCATAATGGTTCATAATTTTATTAACTTGTTGAGACAATTAGCCTGACAAAGTTCTATTGGCTGCACATTTTGCAGAATTAAAAGCAAATAGATCAGATCAGAATCAACACAGAGTGGAGAGAGATGGATGATACACAGAGGGATTATAGCTAGGAAGATGAGATCAAAGGAATGGATGTCCATTTGGGTATGGAAGGAACAAACTCCAATGGACATGGAGAAGGAAAGGATGATAACATATATATGGTAGAGACCATTAGAAATTTGCAGAAAGATGTCCAAAGTCATAAATATGATAATGAGAGGATTATTAAATCCAAGGAGAAAGAGGAGGAATTAAACATGAATTTAATGCAGATCCTAGACATAATTGAAAGGAAATTGGATAAGGATAATGGCTTAAGAAAATCAGGAAGCCATAGGTATCCTCAGGAGAAAGAAAGAACAAGGAATGTTAGCAAACATTACCATCAATCCCAAAGTAATTCCAATAGGAGAGCACATAACATCTCAAGTCTATCATATGTCAAAAATCATCATAAGAGGTCTGGGGTGGATGAACTACGAGGAGAAATGAACAAGATCAAACCTCCTTCTTTTGATGGTGAACACAAGAAGTATGAGTATGTCGAGACATGAATTTTAGTCATGAGAAAATATTTCCAATTACATAATTATTCCTCTCATGCAAAAGGAATAATTTATATATATTAACTTAAGGGAAAGGCATCCATGTGGTGAGATCATCTTGTTAAGGTGCAACACATCAAAGAGAAAAATGTTACTTGGAAGCAATTCAATAAGTATTTTGAAAAGAAATACTTGACTAAGAGATATTATGACAAGAAATTGAAGGAGTTATTTGGACTCAAGCTATGGAGTATGACGATTGATGAATATGAAAGAAGGTTATTATAGCTGTTAAAGTATGTCTCCTTCATCAAGAATGAGACAATTAAGATTCATAGGTGTTTGAGTGGGCTTCCATCTTTCATCAGTGATAAGATTCAATATGATGATCCTAAAATTTTGGAGGAGACTATAAAGAGAGACAAATTCCTATATGATAAGCATAAAGGAAAGACGACTTTTCAAAAATCTTGGGAAGACAAGAAGAAATTCAATATGGGATAGAGGAAGAAGGGGAACAAGCCACCATTCTTCATAAACAATCCTCAAGGAAAACCATCTTCTAGAGAGGCCAAAATGATTGAGATAGGTGGGAAAAGGCCAAGGCAGTTGTAAAGGAGACCATATGTATAGAGATTGTCCACAAAAAAGTGACAAGGTGTGATCTTTCCACAATATGCATCAAGATGAAATAGTGGAAGACATGGGCAGAAATGTACCAAGGATATATGCAGCCCTGGATAACAATCAAGTAAAGTTTCAATCACACATGATTGAAGTGGAAGGTATGATCAACAACCATGCCTTTACTATTTCTAGTCATCGTTATATATATCCTAAGGTTGTGGAGAGATTTTATTTTCGAAGAATCAAGCATGAGAAATCTTGGTTGGTGCAGCTGACTACCAGATCCAAGACAAAATTTAATGAAATGGTTAAGTCATGTCTAGTGGGCATGAATGGGATGAGCACCAAGGAAGATTTGAACATCTTTCCTTTAGGTTGCTATGAATGTCTAATTGGTATGGATTGGTTGGACCAGCACCATGTTGTCTTAGACTGTCATAAAAATGCATTTTCTTTCTTGGATAAGGAAGGGAACCTAAGGACAGTCCAAGGAATTACTAGGACAATGGTTGTTCAAGAAATATTAGCAATGCAGTTGAAGAAATGTTTCAAAAAAGGTTTCCAAATATTTTCATCTCATATGGAAGAAGCACCTAAGGATAGGGTGTCAAATATTGGAGATTATGTAGTCCTAAAAGAGTTTGAGGATGTGTTTAAATAAATATCAGGATTACCTCGTAAAAGAGATATTAATTTCTCTATAAATCTGATGCTTGGAACAACTCTAGTATCCAAGAATCCTTACAGGATGAGTACATCAGAACTGAAGGGGTTGCAAATGCAGTTTGAATATCTTCTGAAAAAGGGGTACATATGCCCAAGTGTGTCACCTTGGGGTGCCCTAGTTTTATTTGTGAAGAAGATGGATGGTACATTGAGACTGTGTATTGAATTTAGACAATTGAACAAAGTAACTATAAAGAACAAGTATCCTTTGTCTAGGATCAATGATCACTTTGATCAGTTGAAGGATGGAAAAGTAATCTCAAAGATTGATATTAGGTCTGGTTATCACCAGGTAAGAATCAAAGATGAATACATCAACAAGACATCCTTCAGGAAAATGTATGATCATTATGAGTTCACAGTGGTGTGATTTGTGTTATCAAATGCACCAACTTTTTTCATGTGTTTAATGAATGGTGTTTTCCGAGAATACCTAGACAAGTTTGTCATTATCTTTTTGGATGAAATTCTTATGTATTCCAAGTTGGAAGAAGAGCATGAAAAACACTTGAATATGGTATTACAAGTGTTAAGAGAGCATCATTTGTATGCAAAATTGAACAAGTTCTCATTTTATCAGAACCAAATTCATTATTTGGGGCATATCATATTTGAGGAAGGGATAGCAGTGGACCTGAAAAAGTTTGAGGCCATTAGAGGGTGGTCAACACCTAAGAATGTGACAACATTCAGATCATTCATGGGTCTCACTGGCTACTACAAAATATTTATTGCAGGATTCTCAAATATTTTTCACCCAATTACTTCCTTGCAAAAGAAGGGAGTGAAGTTTCAATGGACAACAGAGTGTGAAAAGAGCTTCCATCATTTGAAGCAGTTGTTAACCAGTGCTCCAATTCTAAGGATTGTTGATCTGAATGAAGATTTCATGGTATGCACATATGCATGCAAATGAGGACTTGGCGGAGTCCTTAGTCAGAAGGGGTATGTCATATGTTGTGAATCAATAAAGTTGAAGGAGGATGAAAGGAATTATGCCACTCATGATTTGGATTTGGAAGCCATAGTGCATTCCTTGAAGAAGTGGAGAAACGACCTCATGGGAAAAAGGTTTGAACTATGGACAGACCATAATGGTCTGAAATATTTATTTGATCATCTAACTTTAAATGCCAGGCATAGCAGATGGTTGGAATTTCTTAGTGATTATGACTTTGAAATAAAGCATATCAAAGGGAAAGAGAACAAGGTGGCTGATGCACTCAGTAGGAGAGTGCATGAGTTGCATGTTACATCCATCAACATGTATCAATATGATTTGAAGGATAGAGTCTTGGAAGCTGCAAAATTAGATTTTCAATACAAGGAATTAATAACAAAATTACAACAAGGTAATTTTGTAGCAGAAGGTTGAAGATTACAAGTTGGGGATTGATGAAATTATCATGTACATAAAAAAAAATTTATGTACCCAATTCCTAATAATTGAGAAGTTTGATTTTGAAAGAAATGCATAATGTACCCTATGTTGGACACCCAGGATATTAGAAAAAAATTGCAACAGTCAAGAGCCAATATTATTGGCAAGGCATGAAGAAAGAAATTATTGAGTACTTAGCCAAATGTTTGGAGTTCCAAAAGGTCAAGTCTGAGCATAGACACCCAGCTGGGTTGTTGTAGCCATTACCTATCCCTGAGTGGAAGTGGGAAGTGGTGACAATGGACTTCATCACCAAACTTCCCAAAACAAGAATGAAACATGATTCAATCATGGTAGTGGTGGGTAAGCTTACCAAAGCTTCCCATTTCATTCCAGTGAAGCTTACTCACAAGGAAACCAATGTTGTTGATATTTATATGAGGGAAATAACTCGATTGCATGGTATTCCCAAGAAAATTGTATCTGAAAGAGACCCAATGTTTACCTCAAATTTCTAGAAAGGATTGTTTAACGGATTTGGAAAAAATCTAAATTTTAGCACAACTTATCATCCAAAATATGATGGGAAAACAAAGAGGGTGAACCAAGTGATTGAGGATATTTTGAGGATGTATGTGATGGATAAACCATCAAAATGGGAACACTATATACACTTGGTAGAGTTTTCTTACAACAATGGGTACCAAGCATCTCTAAAGATGAGCCCATTTGAGGCACTTTATGGAAGAAAGTGCAACACACCAGTAAGATGGGAAAATCTAGTAGATAGAGAACTAGTTAGGACATAGCTACTCATGGAAATGGAAGAGCATATGTCAAAAATAAGGCAGAATTTAAAGACTACTCAAGACCGACATAAAAGTTATGCTGATAAGGGAAGAATTCGCAGGGAATTCTATGTAGATGATCATGTATTATTGAAAGTGAGGGCCAATAGAAGTTCCCTGAAGTTGGGACACTTTTCAAAGTTGGTAGCTCATTATTGTGGGCCATTTGAAATCCTAGAGAGGATTTGGCCCATAGCTTATATGCTTTCTTTACCTACATCTATGAATATTCAGAATGTATTCCATGTATCATTTCCCAAAAAGTATATATCTGATGCTAATCATGTTATTGATTGGAATGTGATTCAGGTGGAGCAAGAAGGCGCTTTTCAAGTGCATCCAGTGTGAATACTGGACCGGAAGATCAAGCAGCTCCAAAATCGAGCCATAGATCTTATAAAGGTCCAATGGACCTGGTAGGATCCTGAGGATGCAACTTGGGAGCACGAAGATGCCATGCAGGAAGAATACTTGCATCTTTTTGAATATTTTTGAAAATATTGATGTAGTATGTCAACAAGATGCACTGAGGAAATTGCATAAATAAGGGGAGGGGATTGTAATACCCCAAGGCCAAGCCCTTTCTAAATTGTAAACATGTTTTGTAGGCTAACGAGCCAAGTGATTATAAGCTAGGAGGCTTATGTGATGATTATGACAGAGATCCTAGATGCTAAAGGCCAGTGAGCCTATTTTTGTATATGTAAATACTCATATCATTAATATAAATACATCGTTTCACATAGACCGACCACAATAAAAGAGAATGGGGGACTAAGCTCCACTAGGTAGGGAAATTGAGGGATAATATACTTTGGAAAAAGGGCTAAGATTGAGGGTTTAACCCCATGTGAATATCATATTATTATTTCCTAAATACTAAGGTGAGGAAAATTGTTTTAGCCTAAGTCTTATGGGAAGGGGAATGATCCCAAGTGGAGAGAAGCAATCTCTAGGAGAGCCATGTGTCAATCATGGTGCATGAAAATATGTGTGGGGAAAATAGTCTATTTTTCAATATCTCCCTATTCACCAATGTACTCACGCACTGATCCATCCCCTCCATCATTGAACTCTGCAACATTCACACACCTCTACAACCTGCAACATTTTGGAGCTATCCCGTACTTTCCCTGTAAAGCATAATGCACCTATACTTTTCCTAAGCCCGTACCATGCCATAACGGATTGTTGTTGCTTCCAACACAGTTCCTTGACTGAGTGTGGCATGATGCCATCATCTGTTTTATACCCAAGATTTGTTGTTTCTATCACCCTTATTCGACTGACTTAGGAGCTGGACTGAAGAAGTAAGTTGTCAGGCCTGTGGGTTTAAAGAGGCAGGTTGTTAGGCCCATGGACTGAAGAAGTAGGTTTTCAAGCCTACAAGAAACTCTCTCCAGGTGAGAGAGGTTGTTGGGGAAGTGATATTACTAGAGGGATATCAACCACAACTATAGTGCTCTGAGAATTCATGTCTGGCTTGTTGCTAAAGCCTTGGAAGGGAAGTGGGGCATCCAAAGGACTGTTGAGCAGAGAAGGGGCACACTTCATGGGGTGGGACAAGCATGTAAGGAACGAGAGGCTGTAAGATGTTAGTGTGAGTTGTCTCCTGGCATGGAATCCTTCCTTTTGACTGTGCAACTTCCAGCTATTTCAGCCTAGCCTAGGAATCCCTTTACCCAGGTGGAGTTTATTCCCAGCCCGAGGGTGACCCACTACTGAGAGTGATGAGTAGTGTGGTCTAAGGATGGGAGGTTCATGGAATTTCTACACGTAGTTGGTGGTCTTCCATAAAAATATAAGTATGATTTATTTGTTCAATTGCATGTTGTGTATTTGTACATGTTTTATATTTATGAGTTTAGCCTGTATATGTTGTACATATATTATTTACTATTATTTCCACATTTATCTATATATTAGCATAATGAAATTATCTATTAAGTTTTATTTGTATGATGTTCCGCATGAGTCTCTGAGTGGTATAGCCCAGTGGACTAAGGCTGGGGTGTACTACTAAATATGTATGAGAACTTAACAAGAATGTTTCTATGAGGTAGCAAGGCCTGACCTGGGTGGCTGGGGATGTTACAATAATAGTTTGGGAATTTCCTTATGAATTTTGATACTTCATCTCGATGAGGACAATCTCTTGTGTAATGATTTGCAACACATATGAGATAGGGAAATTTTGATTTATGATGTGGTTGATTTTCAATAGTAGGTGGTTGTGTTTGTGTTTTTGGGTTTTTTGTTTGATTTATTATTATTATTATTTTCCCCTCTAGATCATGGTGGTGAAGTAGATTGAACTGCATTCACTTCAGAGACTTTAGTTGGGGAGGAATTATATGGGACATAAGCCTGAAACATATTCATGGTATATACTTAATGATTTATTGTCCTAGTCAACTATGAGGCAGGTTGAGTTTTGATTGAACCGATAACATCATCAGAATGAACGACATATGATTGTTTTGATGGATCGACTGATGTACATGGAGAATTTGGGATCAATTCATATAAAGTACCATATTGGGAATAAACCAAATCCATATATTAGGCGCAAGCAATATATTCCTCTTATGTAACTACACCTCCCATTGCCACATAACGAGAAATAGGTGGTAACAAATATTTCGTGAACCATTCTGCCAACAGCTGGTCTAGGATGGTAACTTTGATCAACCATCGACGTCATCTCCACTCATGAATATGATAAAAAATATGTATGAAGTTGGTATGATGAAGGGAGGTCAAAAGTTTCATTATGGTTTCATATCTAATTGACAGTTGAAAATGGTGAGGAAATCCATTGCAAGTGAATTAAAATCTTGAAAAGATCAACATTGTAATTCAATATACCATTTTGTTGTGGAGCTTGTAAGAGTACAATGGAAAATATGTAAATGAATAGATTCATCCTTCAATGAGTTTGATGAACAACAAAGATAAAATGTCATGACATGGTTATTCAGATCTTTTCCAGGTTTACCGTGAAAATTTGGGATATACGATGGTAACTTGGTGGGAATTACTGGTCAGAAGGGAGAATGCGATGTGGGATCATTTGTCAATATTGACAAGTTCGGGAGATATAAATTAGAAATAAAAGGTAACTATCGATTACTTTGAGGATAATACTAGTGAGGCATGGGAACACCAGTAGGACCATAAACCGGTTGTTGTGGGAAGTTGTATCTGGAAGGTACTCCCATATATGGTTGTTGAGGATTTTGGCCAACAAATAAGGATTCATTTGTTGGGGAACTTGGGAAAAATATGAAGGGAAACCAATTTGACCCTAAGGAAGATAATTGGTTTGAACCTAAGGAGGATAAGCAGTGTAACCCTGAGGAGGATAAATAGTTTGACTCTGTGGAGGAAAATATGATAGAATCTTAGGACCCCAAGTGAGATTCAGGACATCTGGGAATAGTTGTACATAATATAGTCTTGAAGGGTTAGGATTTAAAGATCCTCCTTGTGGGGTTGGCTTAAAAGATCCTCCTTGAGGTGATGTATTAAAAGATCCTCCTTGAGGTGGTGGATTAAATGATCCTCCTAGAGGTCATCCAAGGTTTGTTGTGGGTTTCTGACAAAAAGACATGAAACTTTCCCCCCCACCATAGGTTGGGTAACGATAGGTATTTTTCTGCTAACAAAGGATTTACATCCAGTAGGGATTTTTACAGTAATTGAGGATTTCCCCCCAGTAGGGATTTTTCCCCTAGTTTGGAATTTTTTTGCAACAAGGTTTTTCATTCTAAGATGAGAAGGTGTTCCAATAGGATTTTGTGGTGTGAATGAAGTTTCTTCTTGAAGATGCATTTTTGGTGTAACCATCATAGTTCTTTGTAAATTAATAGGAAGGAAAAGACATGTATCATTCTATATTTGAATTGAAATGGTAGCAGTATTAAATGTTGGTCCTACAGGATGACCAAGGAAATGACTTGATGGTTCTGCATTTTCACTAGTAGTGACAGGTGTATGTGGAGGGGCCTAGAGTGGTCGATTCAAATTGAATTTTTCAAAAAGATAATGGCCTGATGGAGTTCTCCACATAGCAAGAACAATAGTTTGGATTGGAGATACCATTTCAGTAGTGCAGACAACGGTTTTATACTCTTCATTTGTGTTGGGTTGCTTTGGTTCCATTTATACTTGTTCAAATGGCCTCGATGGTAATCTAGGATAATCTTTAGGTATTATATTTCCTTAATAATCGACTCAGACAAGGAGTGAATCAAGAAGGTTGGTGAATGGTGGGTTTATAGGAGGGACACAACCTACCTGAACTATTACAGTTTCTCCCTCGGGATGTTCAATCAAAGGAGTAGAAACACTCCCAACATCAGAATAGTTTTCTTCTTCAACAACAACTTCTTCACAAAAAGCGTCTTCAAGTGAATTAGGAGGTTAGGGTTCATATCAAATCCAAAAATAAAGAAAACAAAATGAGATGCAATTGTTCTTTTTCGATGAATTTCTATTTATGGGAAGGAGAGGGGTTTTCTTTCTTATCACTAAGAAACACTTAAATAATGCAATTCTTAATACAATTTTGTTTCCAAACAAGAATCCATACATTTTCCAAATTATCAAAAGAAAATCTTTCAAGTTTCCAAGACCAATGCATATAAAGTTATGCAAATTGTCTTTATTTTACTTTTAGGTGCAATAAATGATGTGATTCTAATGCTTCTTTCTTTCAATAACAATGAAATGGTTAAAAGCTAAAATGGAATAGAATAAGAAGAAAAATATTATCCAAACAAAGATACTCACAAAAGAAATGAAAGAAAATCAAACTTACTCAAAATGAGATGTGAAGTAGACAAGAAATCAACAAAATCACACATAACAATATTTGAAAAATGAGCAGCAAGAAACGATATCAAGGCTAGGTTGTGGTAAGAAATCGAGTTTAAATTCATTCAATCGAAGAAAGACTGATAAGAAGTTCAATGACCAAAAAACCCTTGCAGAATCTCCCAATCAGTTATATAAGTGATGATCTTGTGAAACAAGGACTAAACCAATGAAAGGTAAAAAAAATCAATATCACAATCTTGAAGGAGTTTGCAAGCTCAACAAAGATGAATAACAGTTCCTTGAATCAAACAAAGACAAAAACAACTTGAGGACTCCTGAGTTAAAACCTTTGATTAACAGATTGAGCAGAACTTGGAAAAACCTTAAGATTATCAAAAAAAAGAGAGGGTGGCGCTCTAGTCTTTAGGGAGACAAAATACTGTGGCACTCCCTATACGGCTCTGGGGGAGTGTCATTTTGACAGTGGCACTCTGGTGCTCACTCACTACAGAGGAGGGCCAATTCTGGAAAAGTTAAAAAAAAGTGATGAAAAGGATACAAACTCAGAGAGATCCAACCAATGACTCTGTAAAGGATAATAATCATAAGAACATTATTTATTATGAAACTTTAACATCAAGCCTCACAAATTAATTTCTAGAATTATGATATTGTATTAAATTTTTATACGCATTAACTTTAATAGTTAAATAAGTTGACTTTAAAGTTGACCTACTTAAGAAAAAGGAATTACAAATTTAAAACGATTATGTTATTAGTACCAGTTAAGCCCTAATTATTTCAAATTCGGTATCGCAGATATTCACACAAATTTTAATTACTACCAAATTATTGCACCGCAGCTGATCTGATCATGTAAACGTTTTAATAATAAGAAAGCTTAATTCTGATAGAATCAATGCACTAGTAGCGACCCGACTTTAATTTGAAATTCTTAAATATTTAAAATGCAATTCAATCAAATGCTAACTGCTACAAGGTTTCTCTCTTCAATTCTATGGTAAAAAGTGGTGAATAAAGTTTAACCATAAATGTATAGCGTAGACATCTTCTTTTGTTAGCAACTTTCAGTACCATTTTTCTATTGAGTGCGCATTCCAAATTGTAACAGAGGGTTAAACTTTTCTTAATTATTCTGATAAGATATCATTTCAAAGGCATTGGAACAAGCCGTATCAATTTTGACTGTCTGTATAGGGTAATTTTTATTCCTGGATGGTTCGACGAATTTTTATTAGTTAATATATATATATATATATATATATATATATATAATTCAGAGATGCATTCTAATCATCAACGATTTAGTAGGATTATATTTAGATATAAATACAACAGGTTTAAGAATTGCCTACAGAATCCCAATTATCATAGATCATAACAAATGCACAAGTTTGATATATATATATATATATATATATATAAAAGACGTATGGGAAAAATTACGACTTTCACCGAACTGATAAGTTGTCCAATAATGGAACTCAATTAGAAATTACAAGATAGATAGAAAATTTTGAACGAATACACTCTAACACATTAGATAGGTGAATAAACGTTCAATTAAAACCAGGAATGAAATTGTTGTGATTATAAATATTAACACCCTCAATTTCATTACTACGCGTGAAATGTTTTTTAAAACATCTTAACATTCACAAGTAAGTAATTCGATCACTCTGGAATAAGATATGTAAAAATACAGTTCAGTTTCCTTTTAGAAATGATTTTCGAAACTGGTATTCAATTGAATATCCATTAATTTAAACAAAGAAATAAGCATTCACTTGTTTACATACAATCAAAATTTAATTGAAATACCAATAAAATCCATAACAAATTTGGTTCACATAAAACACATATATATCCGTCAAAGAGATAACTCTTCTTTGGTAATTTCTAATTTACATTTGATCACTATGAATTCTATTATAATAAATCAACAATTGAATTTCAAATACCGTAACCCTAAAAAATTGAAGACTCATGTTGAGCTTTGACTGACGTATTGCGTAATGCTCTTTTCCTTCACTTTCTAATCAAGAGACTTCACTGGTATCTCTCAACCAAATCTAGGGTTACTCTTCTTCCCCCTTAGTCCCCCGAGATGCAAATGAGCCACACAAAATACCCAGAATCAATATCACCAAAACTTTCCTCGCAAGGGAGAGCTTCCACTCCTTTAAACCTTTGGAACCCAACTCTCACAAGTAAAACTTAGTCCAGAAACATTTTGGTAGCATATTAGTACTAAGAAGGGTGACCTCCCCTCTCCCTTTCTCTCATTTATTTTATAGAAAAATCCCCAATGACACATGTCCTCATGCACAAATAATTTAATTTTTAATAATTTAATTAGAGGATTATTCACCCACTACATGTGTCACATTCTCTCCAAGTTTCACATGCAATTTCCCTTTTTATTTTATTTATTTAGGCATTTTCCCTCACATTCCCTAATGTGTTCATATTTTTTCTCTTAGTTGTCCCTTAGTTCACCAATCTCTCATTTAATCTGCATTTCCTCACTATATATTAGTTTGATTTGGATTAGGAGTCTTCTTTTAGTTAGGATTAGTGGTAGATTGACTCAAGATTATCTTCTATGTGGAAAACCTATTCTCTTTTGTTTTATTTTCTTTTTATTTAAAAATCTGTTTTTATTATTTTCATGCACATTGTGCATCTATCTAACTTTTGATTCTCATTCCCTCTTTTCTTAGAGTTTGATTATATCTCTAATCTCTTAACTTGTTTAATAATTTGTTTAGTCCCTTATTTAGACTTAAGCTTAGATTGAGGCTTAGACTTAGGCTTAGACTCTTGTTAGGTTTCTTAGTTTGTAATCTAATAATTAATTATATAATCTTCTCTAATACGGTCTAAACATTTTATTATGTTTTCTAGGCCATCTATATTTTATTGACTCACAATTTAATTACACGACTGTTACGAGGGAAAAACTCTCTATGGCTAGGATAAACCAAAACAGACAGAAATGACTGCAGAAATCAACTCTATCCCAAAAACATGCTATATAAACCAATATGGAAGTGAGATAAGAAAGAGGCCTACCTCGTCCATATGTTTGATGAAGTCCACCGTTGAGCACTTTGACCCAAAGCTATACACCTGCAACTAGTTCTCAACAACCAAGCAAAGCAAGCATGTGGTGATAATATAAAAGGTTAACATATTAGATAACATAATCCATTAATATACATAATAAATATGCCCATGGATAATAACTCAAATATTTGAAAGATATCAATTGGACGGGAAAGGAGTATTTCTATTAATAAATGATTAACATAAGTGAAAATATTACAGACTTCTGTGTCGGCACAGTTAAGAACCGAGAAACTAAGTTCCTTCTAGTTGGGCCTCCACCACTTCAATTCTCCAACAAAGGCAAGCTCATAGAAGAGAGACAATGAGGTTCTCAATCAATAAGGGAAGATTTTGGGGGCTGAACACTGTGTTCAAACTTAAAGGACAAAGGGATACAGACTCAATATGAAGTAAATAATTTCTCTAGAGTAACTTTGCTCTCAAAGTTGAATTCTTTCTCCCTTTTTTCCATAGCTCGGAATTGACCCATTTATAGCCTTCAAATGGAACTGAAGGGCCGAGTCGGAACATTTCCAGTATATGGAAGGCCAATGATCAGAGATCTCTTGTTGTCACATGGAAACCCGACATTAATTTTCATTTTTTGGCACAAATCCTGATGTACACGGGTTGTAGTGGAGAAGCCTGCATATACGCATGATGCATAGTAGGCAAGGTGTGTACATGTGGAAAAATATGTATTTTTAGCTATGGGATTTACAAACGGGGATGATAAGTCTGCATGGGAGAATGGAAAAAGGCTCTTTGTGCAAGATTGCATAGGGTGTGGAAAATATTTCTATAACAGGTTCCCCCTAATGTGTGAGGTCAGAGGATTATTTGTGATGGCCGAAATACATTATAAACAACCTAGAAGTGGAGTGATGGGAAACTAGATGGAAGAACTAGTTTCTCATTACATTCTGCACTGACTTTGCATACATGGCTGCAATAGAATTACACTACAGATCCATATGAAAATATACCAAATAAGTGTCCGTGGCCATGAATAGGCAAATACAAATGCGATTACATGCCAAAATATGTCATAGTCATGAACAAAGCCCAATAGAACCAGTCTCAAAACCAATATGAAGATATCTGTATACAATGGAGTACAATCTGACCTCCCATGATCACTGAAGTCATATAGGTACTGGTCCAATGAAAACGAAACAATAGCTCAGGAAAGCTGCGACCGCATAGTGATGTCTTCAATTCTTCTACACAATCTGCCAAGGGTGCAAGTATACATCATGTGAATAAAGGAGTTGAGGTCGAACACAATGAGACATCATTTGATTACTGGTCATTGAGGTATACCGTTAACAAACACGAGACAACCTACTGATAATGAAAGTAGGTATCAAGGAACCTAGTACATTCTTACAAGTGTGAATAAAGGAGCTGGTGTTGAACACCTGAAGAATCCGTCGATTAGCAGACATTGATGTATTCCCAACTCTCGATGGTGAGAGAACCTGCCACTGAGGACTGCAAGAATCAAGGTACTCATAAGAGTCTAGGTCCCGTTTCCAGAATATATGAGTTGAAATCAATGGAAGGAGACCCAATGAAAGGAGAGCATTAAGGCATCTCTCATTAGTCAGCACGAGGTACAAAGTAGGAGCTTCATGATTTGGTGGAAATCGGAAGAAGAACATGTTCATGAACCAACAACCCTGTGCGTCTTTCGCGTGTGCCAAGTGCAAGCAGCACACAAAAGAGACCCTCTGAATAGAAACCAATGATGAAAATTGTTGATAAAGACGAAGAAACCACCAATAAGGCTAATGGAATCCAAGACACTGCACAAATCCAAATGTGTGAATATATGTCTTATCGTCGAACACAAGGGAAACCACCCAGTCAATGACCAATGATGAAATGTCGACTACTGGGTTCAAGGTTACCTACCAATGATGAAAGTAGGACCAGGGTGCATGATAGGACTACAATATCATGTGACTCTGAGACAAACTAATGGTATGGCCAACATACAAAGTCAAGATTTTTGAGAAGTGGTTGACATAGGTTGATAAACTTCCTTTAAACAAGAGCATGAGACATACAACAGACTCTGACAACATAGACTTAATGATGAAACCATGAGATGAATGAGGCACCAATGATATTCTCCATAGGGACTGGAAGAGTAACCAGTCGGTAGAGAAGACTCTCGTAATGAGATCAACTTACTAAGGCCATGCTAAACCCAAAATTATGGTGACAAATGCACTCAATAACTTTGTTCTCTGTTCAAATGTGACACGATTGCTACCAATATAAGATAATACTCCCTTCCCGCCCATCTTTTTTTGTTTTTTCACAGACAAATGAATTCTATGATACAGAGGAGGAAACGAGTGTCGCAAGTAAGAAAAAACTAGTTTCAACAGTGGAACATACATATGCTTAATGCAAGGAGATGCATGCAGGAGATGGACACTCGGGGGAATGTTCCCTTCTGGGTATAGGGTGTCAAATTGCGAAGGATAAAATGAGACTCTGCCTGGTTGAGGATGCAAAAACTACTAAGGAAAATGATTTATAACGCAAATCAAGAACCGACTAAAGGATCAATACTGCAAGCAAGGGCATGAGATGCAACCACAACTTAACGCCAAAAAATGTCATTTTTTATGACTTTTAGTCTACTTGGTGTGAAAAAGGGATAAACTTGTGCCAAATAGACGTCCTTTCAAATCCAATTTATGAGTGTGAAAGGGACAAGTTCACTCGACAATCTTTTCACCTTTTTGAAAATGAGTTGGAAAAGAGCTTAACTGGGACTCACGACCTTTCAAGTCCAATTTAATGAGTGTGAATGGGACAAATCACTCGACAATATTTTCACTTTTTAGAGGAGTCAAAAAAGAGATTAACTTAGACTCGTTTGGGAGATTTTAGGTGGCAAGTCATGGGGGAGGCCAAGGCTCCCGTGTTGGACTTCTATGGAATCTCAGTATCTTACAAATAAATGACATAATCTTGGGAACCCAAAGTTCTCCAAGTCGAGGAGGATAAAGTACTAACGGAGGATATCATCTCTGTGATATAATAGATGATTTCTCTTACAGGAAAATACATAGGAGGGGGCATTGGATACCCTACAAGACCGTCCCAATCAAAGGGTATCTGATCAAGACTTGGAGGGAGAGAACTTGGAGAGAGAAAAACTCTCTCTTGTACAGAAGGTGTAGGATCAGGAATGCTGACAACATGGTTGAAAGATGCATCACCCTCCATAAGGGGGGTAGGATTGACTAGAGACTGCACAGGTACTTCTACTTCTTCAATCCTAGGTTGAAAAGGACTCATGACAACGGGGATAGGGGACAAATTACCCTCGAGAACGGGGGTTTTTTCAAGAGAATATTGCAGTGGAATTACTATCATGTCAATCAAAGGACAAATAGAGTGTGGGGAAACCACAGACACCTCAGAATTTGATGGGCCCTCAGGTGAGCCCCATTCTTTTGGTATTCCAGCAATAGCTAGACACAAACGAGTAAGGTGATCTCCTTCGCAAGTCTTGCAAAGGAATTTAGGCTTACGTCTGAGGCATCTAGGCTTCTCGATGCCCCATACATCATTCACAACAACTGGTGACATGATCTCAACGTGATTGGAAGAGGTGAGAGATTCATCTCCTACATGATGTACAGATGTTGGAGATGTGATATTGATATGACTTGTGGCGACTAGAGTGATGCCCCCAACATGGCTAGTAGCGGTTCGGTGTAGGTTGTCAACATGACTTGCAGAGGTTGGTGATCCGTCTCCAACATGACTGGAAAAGGTTGGTGAGGGAGCCCCAGTATGACTAACAATGATTGGGATAGTGGTGAGCTGTGGCATTTGATACCAAGGTTCAGGGAAATATTGGCTTTGAAACATTGCAGGCCAGGAAGGGTCCTGGTTTACCCCATTTCCCTATCCGAAAAGATAGTATCCTCCACCGAATTGGTCTGAATAGGCTTGTACAGGCATCATCACTAAATTCTGCGAAGATACAAAGGTATGATAAGTGTTATTCAAGTGAGGATATATGTTTCCCCCTTGTGAAGGGGTTCCATAAAGAGGGTATCCTGAACCATAAAACTGATTCTCCCCATATGAAATACCCGGGGATACATGAGGACCGATCATGGGAACAGTGTTCGAAGGAATCGACATGATGGACAAAGAATACATGGATGGGGTGTAATAAGTAGAATAAGAAACCATTTGAGTATTGGCTCCTGCAGGAGCATAGCTAGGACTAGATCCATAAGAGGGGAGGTTGCAGCCTCCTACAATGAAAGTTGGTTGAGGGACATGACTCATATCAAACGAATATGTAGAAAGTGGGGCCATGGTGCCCCCATATCCAATGCTAGTATTCATATACATGGGCCAGGGAGAGGATGGAAAGGTTGAAGGAATCTCAATAGGAAAATGACTAGAGACCCAAGGCATGGATTGAGTGTCATAGTTCTACATAGCATTATTAAAATCCAAAGGATTCAACCCTATGAAATGAGTGAACATCATGGGATGGGTAGAGGTAAACGAGGGAGCCAAATGAACTCCACTATCCATGATAATGAAAAATCGGTATAGAATCCTAAGGCCAACTAGTAATCAAAGAGCACACCAAAAGTCAAATGACCAAAATGCACACAAATGGGGTAAAGTGGCTAAATGTAGACTCCCTCCCTAAAGAAGGTATGTCTCACCCAAGAAGGGCTTGAGACTCCTTGCTAAATATTGAAGGTATCAAAATCAGTTGTAAGGGCCCTTATGGGATTAACAACTAGTTATTCAGATTGCATTGGAGAGTTTATCCTCCATAAAGGATGTGTGATGTCTGACCCTTATCTGACCCAGGGTACCTGCAAAATAATGCCTACAAGTAACCTATGGCAAGTTAAGAAACTAAGCAAACAATGTATAACCGATGCATAGGCGAGTAGTCTTAAGTCAGGTCCACCGTATGGGCAGGGTAGAAAAGCCCAAAACCTTGAAAGACCACCTCTCATAGAGATAAAGGCACTAGCAAGATCCCCAGATACAAATAGATCCACATAAATATCTCTGACGCTAAGAAGGTATCGGGGGGATATCCCTTCAACCAAACTCACGTGACCTCGTGATTAACTCCAGTGTGAGAGGAGCCTCCTAATATTACTAATTATACAATGGATTTCTCCACTTATTTTCTCAGACACATATGTTGATTTAATTGCCTTGGAGAAGTTTACTCACAAAATCCTATTCCAAGGCACTAAATCCTAAGCTAGTTTGTGCACCCTAGAAAATAAAATCATGACTAATCAATTTTAAATTATAGCGTTAATTTTAGTGGTCGTGATTACTCAAAAATGTATGGTAGTGAAACTCATGATGTTATGACTCTGCAAGGAAAGTAAATATGAATATAATGCAAAGTCCTAACTTCAATTTTCAATGAATGATATGCTTCTGAAAACAAATGCAACTTTCAATTTCAACTCTACAATTCTGAAGTAAAAATGGAATCTTTCACTAAATGCACTAAGCTAATGACAAGGACTCAAAAGACCAAACTTCCAAGCAATGCAAAATGCCTAATATTTTTGTATTTTCAATATAATAAAATGAAAATGCATGGACTGATAAGCAACTTGATATATAAATTATATTGTCTATAGAAAGAGATAAATCAAGCAGAATACCCAGCCCAATGTATAAGGACAATCAAAATTAAAAGGTGATGAGAAAGAATCTGCCCAAAAATTCAACTCTAGACAGGTTTCCTATCATCCCACAGACAAAGACCTAAGAAGACTAAGAAAACATGAAATCCCACCCAACAACCACTAGACCCAACAAACAAGAAAGGAAAGCTGATGTGCGCGACTATTTAGGAAAACAAAGCGTATGTACGCAGCTTGCAAAGGGATAACCCACGTATATACGTGATTGTCAAGCCAAAAGCTGCGTATAGGTTTAAAAAAAAACAAGGCTAGGAAAGGGAGAAGGCTGAAAACTCACACCCAGAGTGAATAGGAACTACCAAGCAATTATATGACAAGAAACAAAAAGGAATGAGAGAAATGTAAGGAGAAAAGTACTCCAAACCCTTAGAAAGAAGATCACTCCTTAGTATGGTCGCCAATTTTGTTACGAGGGAAAAACTCTCTATGGATAGGACAAACCACAACGGATGGAAATGATTACAGAAATCAACTCTATCCCAAAAAAATGCTATATAAACTAATATGCAAGCGAGATAAGAAATATGCCTACCTCATCCAGATGTTCGATGAAGTCCACCATTGAGAACTTTGACCCAAAGCTATACACTTGCAACTAGTTCTCAACAACCAAGCAAAGAAAGCATATGGTGATAATATAAAAGGTTAGCACATTAGATAGCATAATCCTTTAATATACATAACAAATATTCCCATGGATAATAACTCAAATATTTTCAAGATATCAATTGGATGGGAAATAATTATTTCTATTAATAAATGATGATCAGAAGTGAAAATATTACAAACTTTCGTGTCGGCATGGTTCGGAACAAAGAAACTAAGTTCCTTCTAGTTGGGCCTCCACCACTTCAATTCTTTACCAAAGGAAAGTTCATAGAAGAGAGACAATGAGGTTCTCAATCAATAAGGGAAGAGCTTGGGGGCTGAACAATGTGTTCAAACTTAAAGGACAAATGGATTTAGAATCAATATGAAGTAAATAATTTCTCCAGAGTAACTTTGCTCTCAAAGTTGAATTCTTTCTCCATTTTTTCCATAGCTCGCAATTGGCCCATTTATAGCCTTGAAATGGAACTGAAGGATCGAGTCAGAACATTTCCAGTATATGGAAGGCTGAGGATCATATATCTCCTGTCGTGACATGGAAACCTGACATTAATTTTCATTTTTTGGCACAAATCCCGATGTACACGGGTTGTAGTGGAGCCTCCCACGTATACACATGCTGTATAGTAGGCAAGGTGCATACATGTGGAAAAATATGTATTTTTGTCTTTGGAATTTACAAACAGGGATGATAAGTCTGCATGGGGGAATGGAAAAAGGCCTTATGTGCAAGATTGCATAGGGTGAGACAAATATTACTATAACAATGACGTGCCTTTCAAGATGCACCTCTGTGCTCCAAGGGTGCCACTTGCATTTGACCAGTTTTGGAAGTTTTTTTGACACTTGGAGTCAACAGTCCACTCGATTGACCTTGTGAGAGACTAAGGGTTATATAAGGAATAAGGCCTCTTCCTTATTGTGCACCCCTTATAATTCTTTGTGAGTGTCTGTCTTAGTCCGCCCTCACTGACATCATGGACCTATCATAACGTGGTAATCATTAACCCTGCATTTAGGTCACAGAGGGAGTGCTAGTAGGATGTTCCAGGGATGTTGGTACACCTCTCCATCAAATGTTTGGTTTATGTGCATGACCCCTTTACTCCTTATGTGAGTCGGATTAACAAACATCGTCGAGCCTACATCCACTAACAAGAACACTATCAATGATCCATAAACATAATATCCATACTAAAATCATCATATAAATCACATGTATGTAAATAAAATACTCAAACCATATACAAATTCACTCCCCGACTCAATCTGGATTCCAAGGAAAACCATTGATGCCATATGCATCATCAACCTGTCATGTATCCTGAACACTCATGGAAGCTCATTAGTAATACCTGTCACTACATGAATACATCTAGAATATAACATATGATCACAATGAAATTATAATATATATCTCATAAGAAAATCATAATCAGAATGTATCATAAACGGATCACTTTCTCAAAAGTGTCCTCAAAGAATAAATCAATGTAAATTTTCTCAGTCGAACTGGATGTTACATGATATCCTCCTCTCTGACCTGAATCTAGTGGTATCCTGATCACAAATCAACCTTTGAGAAGTACAGTTCCCATGATGCTCGCCTATCATCTCATCAATATTGGGTATTTGGTATCATTTTTTGATTGTCTTCTTTTTCAATGCCTAGTAGTCTATGCACATGGTCATAGTGTCATCCTTCTTCTTCACCAGTACAATTGAAGAAGCAAAGGGACTAGAACTAGGCCTGATATGTCCCATCTCCAACAAATCCTTTATGTAATTCTATATTTCATCCTTTACCCTCTTTGAATTCCTATAGGGTGTGGTGATCATAGGATTTGACCCCTCTTCTAGCTCAATGACATGATCAGATCCTCTATCACGTGGTCTCCCTTCTATCAATGGTTCAAACACTCTTTCATGCTTTCCAAGAAATTCTTGGATATCTTCATGGTAATGTTGGTGATTCTATGATGGCTTCTCCATGTTGATCAAGCACTTTGTTGCACAAGCCATGTCCTCGTGTCTAAAAAGGGCCTCCATGTGTTGGTTAGACACGATCTTGGAAGAACTTGTTGACATGCATCTTAGGATGATTAGCTGCCCACCCTTGTCCTGAAAATCCATCCTCATGTCCCCATAATTCATGCGGATATCTCCTAATGAGTACAACCACTGAACTCCTAGCATCACATTAGTATCTTCTAAATCTATGACATAAAATTCATCATTCAACATATAGTTTCCCAATGTTATTTCTAATCCCCTGATCCTCTGAGTACATACCATGTTGTACCCATATGCTACTACCACATTGAATCCCTCAAATTCCTCTATAGGGATTTGTCTTTCAGTGACAAATGCAACATAAATTAATTTCTGGGTGGCCCCACCATCAATAAATGTTCTAACCCTCTGCCCCTACAAAATGCCTCTGACCCTAAATGTGTAATATTTAGAGATTCTTGAAAGTGTGGAAATGGTCAATCCCTTATTTCTATCCTACAATGGTGCCTATTCTATAGCATGTGTTGGCTAACCACAATCCTTTCCACTTTCCTCATAATCACCATCATCCTCCTCGTCAGAAAATACCTCAATATAACGGACTTTACCTTTTACCATACATCGATGGTCCAATTCCCATGGCTCATTGCAATTGTATAAAATATTCTTCCTCCTTAGTTCTCTCTGAGTTTCCTCATCCAGCCTATCCTTTCTTGTCCATGTCTTCTAGGGAAATTTCATCACCTAACCCTTCCGTGGAATAAAGGGTTTTACTGGTGCCTTCTTGGCTGCTCTGTCCACCATATCCCAATTCTTCAGGATGGCATCCTGCAATGTAGGTGGCCTAAAGGCCTTCACCCAACCTCTCAAGGGTTTAGATAGACCCTTTGTGAATAAAATCACCAACCTTTTCTTAGAAATATCAATCACCATTACTACCATACTCTAGAATTATGTGATGTAAGCCTCTGTTGTACCTATCTTATTTGATTGTTCCAACTCCCTGAAGTGGATCTCAACATCCTTCCTATAAAAACTATTCACCAGTCTCTGAGTGAAATCCTCATATTATGTGATTTTGGAATTCCCCAACGTTACTAACCCATGGTACCTCCACTCATGATATTCCCCATCCAAGCATAGGGTGGAAAACTTGATTTCCTCTACTTATGTCATTGATTTAAGATAGAAATAAGTATCCAACTTATGCACCCATGTTTTGGATATGATCTTGGCAGATTTTTCAAAGGATGGGACTATCATATTAGCTATATTGCACATAAGATAATAATTATGATGGTACAATGCTCCTCTAGGTTTGTTCTTCATCCTGAGGTTGCAGTAGTCATTGTAAGACATTTATATTTGGATCTCCTCTACTGGTGAGTGGTACTCTTTGTGGTAGTTAGAGACCTCGTCAACCAGGTCTGGTTGGACATGTGCTCATGTAGGTTGTTCTACAAGGAATGGGGGTAAATATGGTCTAGGTGTCCTCCTACTCCCTATCTCTATGACACTTTGTGCAGGAATATGAGTATTTATATCCTTTGCATGAGATCTTCCATGACTTCCATTTGGTCCCATTTTCCCTTGCTATCCTACCAATTGTAAGAGTACCGCAAGGGTCTTTTGTTGGGTCCTAATCATCTCATATTGTCTCTGAGTGAATTCTTCCTGGTTCTGGTTGGCCTTCTCTTGGTCGTTTTTCAACTGATTTAGTAGTATGAGAACACATTTTCTTGTGATATCCAGGTTATCATCCATGTTTCCTTTTGGTTTCGACTCTGTTTGGTTTTATTCTACTTCTCTTTCTGGTGAACTTCAAAAAATGACCTTTCTTCCTAGGCATCAATACAATCACAGGTTGGTAGAATCACCAGCTCTGATACCACTATAATGTCCCCAACCAGGATGGACAGAAATATTATGTTTTCTATCCCAAAATGATTTTTCTCTTTATGTGGTTTTGTCAAAGAATTTCTATTAAAGCAGTTGGAACAATTTGTTTATATCTTAAGGTTATCAATATTTTCAAACATGATACATGCAACCATTATAAAGAGAATCAAGAAGATAACCATGGAATCTTATTATGGTGTGGAAATCCAAATCAAAACAAATGCAAATATCCTTATTAGTTGTAACAACAGCTGGAAAACCCTCATAAACACACAGATATACTAGTTGCAAAGTAGATACAATATCTACTAACAAGAAAAATAATAAAGCTGGCAACACCTCCAAATATGTCTTCCATGGACAGTCTGACCTTCATTGGTGCAGTACCAATTTTCTCTAGGAAAAACCTATCCATGTGATTCAGTCCCTCATACCTCAATATACCTACAACCCTAATTCACAGAGATCCTCACTGGATGAGGTTGCACAACATGTAGGGCCTCGTAGGATGAGGCTGCACAACAACGTGTCTAGTGTCAATCCAAAATCTTGAATACCAATTTGTAACGTCCCTATATCCCTCACTAAGGCACACTACCAAATAAATTTCACTTTGATACCAATATGTTAAATAACCAAATCCCATGTTGGGACACATTACTACCAATATGACTAACATATAAATTTAAATGTGGAAATATACACATCACGAAAAACAAGCTCATGCAACTGCCATGAATAATTAAAAACATGATAAAAAATGGTTACACGTGAACAACAACATTCATACATTTAGAATACAGAGTAAATGTAACATTTATCCAAATCATTAAACAATAAATAACATAGTGATCAAAACACTTATCTTTTAAAACTTTTTACACAACTGGCTGCAAATGAAGGACATTCCACCAAACTGTAGGCTTTGTTGCACCAATTCTCTCTACGAAAGGACACCCTTGAGCTAGGTCTATGAGTCCAAAAGGATAGATATGATACTACATATGTCTAAAATCCACTGTAACAACTCAAACACCCAACAAAACATAGGGAAATGACTAATACAACAATGTTAACTGTCCAACTATCTTCCCCATTAGTTTTCACAACCCAAGGGATGATATTTCTTTCTTTGCACCACAATCCCTTAAACAATATCCATCCCCTCTAGGGCTCTATCACAAACCAACCAAGATTCTCTCCACTGGGGGATCCAAGAAATCCATCTACACCAGTAGTGCTCACACGACATTTACAAATTTGTTTTGGGTAATTTATCACCATAAATCACTCACATGAATACCATATTTTCAGCAAAATTACCAGCTTCATCAAGCTTCATTTAATACACTCTATGGCTAGCCACTCTTTTACAAGACTCAACTCTGGTTTTCCTCACTTCTTGGTAACTATAAAAACATGTCTTCCTCTCTACTCAATTTTTCCTCTTTTTTTCATTCTTCCTTGACTCTTACTCTTTGCGCAAAAGGATGATTACACTCAACCCATGTTGTCATCACTGAGTGGGATGAATTCCTCACCCAACCTATTACATGAATTCACTGATTGATTTATAAATAATTCAAAGCGATAAATGGTTAAAAGAAAAAATAATTAATGAATATGGCTTAGTATTAAAGGAATATGGAAACCCCTCAAAACCTCCATTAAGTCCCCTCTCTTTTGGAATCATTGTTTTATCCCCCCACTAACTTTGGTCCTTACACATATAGTAGAAGGTGGTCTATTTAATTTAATTTTTTATCAATATAAAATATTCACATATTACATTGCTTGGCCCACAACCATTCATAATATTTGTGAATATACAATGCTACGTTGGGGATCAAAACTTTGGTGTTACAACATCACATTTTTCATAGTGTCATTGCATTTTCATTAACAATGCTTATTTACATCGCAATATGCATCACGCTTGGTAACTCAACATGCATATAAGACATTGTTTTGTTGAGTGTTACGCTGGTACATGTTTTTTTCCTCAAGTGTTGCATAGTTAGCTTCACAATTTTCATCATAACCATAAAATATTATTTAATAAATAAATAATTATATTAATTTATTTATTAATAATTATAGCAGATCATAGTCAATTATTGTTTTCTATTATCGTATTAATAACAAATAATATTAATTTACTTATTAATAATTAATACTTAATAATTTATCTATTATGAGTATTATTATTATTGCTTTTGGTAAATATTGTTTTAACAATTACTAAACATTGATGAGATTGATTATTAATGTGCATCTAATTTGCACACTAACATTCAATCAATTACACATCATGAAAGCAAAAAACATGTATACATAAACACAATTATGAAATTT
>JASDQU010101701.1:258840-275702 GCA_032191745.1 Picea mariana
AAGCGATAAATGGTTAAAAGACAAAATAATTAATGAATATGGCTTAATATTAAAGGAATATGGAAACCCCTCAAAACCTCCATTAAGTCCCCTCTCTTGTGGAATCATAGTTGTATCCCCCTACTTACTTTGGTCCTTACACATATAGTAGAAGGTGGTCTATTTAATTTAATTTTTTATCAATATAAAATATTCACATATTACATTGCTTGGCCCACAACCATTCATAATATTTGTGAATATACAATGCTACGTTGGGGATCAAAACTTCGGTGTTACAACATCACATTTTTCATAGTGTCACTGCATTTTCATTAACGATGGTTATTTACATCGCAATATGCATCACGCTTGGTAAATCAACATGTATATAAGACATTGTTTTGTTGAGTGTTTCGCTGGTACATGCTTTTTGCCTCAAGTGTTGCATAGTTAGCTTCACAATTTTCATCATAACCATAAAATATTATTTAATAAATAAATAATTATATTAATTTAATTATTAATAATTATAGTAGATCATAGTCAATTATTGTTTTCTATTATCTTATTAATAATAAATTATATTAATTTACTTATTAATAATTAATACTTAATAATTTATTTATTTATTTATTATTATTATTATTATTATTGCTTTTGGTAAATATTGTTTTAACAATTATTAAACATTGATGAGATTGATTATTAATGTGCATCTAATTTGCACACTAACATTCAATCAATTACACATCATGAAAGCAAAAAATCATGTATACATAAATACAATTATGAAATTTCAAATTAAATCAATAAATAATCATGTATTTCTTTTTCCTATAACAAGTGGTACATTGCCACCCCAAGAAAATCTCAATTTTGCATGCAAAATTGCATAAAAAACACTTACACATATGTCAAAATGAAATTGACATGATAAGTTGTCTGAACTAGTGTCAGTTTCTTCATCTTCTAAACACTCCTCATCCTCACTTTGTAAGAACATAATGAAAGACAACATTCAATAAAATAAAGAATTCTAACATTTATATATGTAGTAAAGTTAAATCTAAGTTATAAATTATCTATACCCTCTCATTCCTCCAAAGTGCTCTCAACATCATAAGTAAGAAAGAATAAAATAATAATTAAGCTAATTGAAGATTAATTCCAACAATATAAAAGTTAAAGATTAACACATAATTAAAAATTAATTACCAGGGCCATGGATTGGTAAACTTCTACTATTTTTTTCTTAATGAGGGTAAACTTCATTTGATCCCGAATTTACTTGGCAATATATCCATTTAATTGTATGAATAAGAGAAAACCATATTTAATAATGACATAGGTTAATCTAGTATATTAGCATCCCCTTCATAGCTTCTATTGTTTGTGGATACTATAATAAATGAGGTTATATTGATAAACTTTCAAAGTGGCCTCTAATAAAGGACCTCATAGTTTGACTAATAGAATGCATGATTTTTAATTTTTTAGTGTCAATTTGTACTAGTACATAAGATACAATACAATAATAATAGTTAAGTTTATTAATGATCAGAAGATGACCATAAAAGTAAGAAATGGTACTAAAATAGTACAATAGAAAAAACCAGGGATAATTTTAAGGATGAAAATTTATTTTGAAATGTAGAAACCTTGGCAAATCTTACTAGTCCTTTATATGTCAACTATAAATGTTTGGCGATATTTTTGTTAAAATATTCAAAATTTTCACGATTTTATATAGTTTTTATAATTTTTTGGCGATTTTTAAGGCAAAATAATTTTGTCCTATAGAATTTGGGCGAATAAGTTTTAGAATGGCAAATTGTTTTTTAGGAAAACACATGGAAAATTAGCCCATGTGATAAATTTAGCCCCTGAAATTTTCTGTGGAAAAAAGTGCAATGTGGGAGTTTTAGTGGAACAATTCATCACAACAAATCTAACAAAATACTTAAATATTTACTTTGAAGGTTAATTTTCCTTTAGCTCTCATATTATTTAATAACTGTTTTTTTTCTTAAAATGTATGAAATAGATCAAATGAAAAAAATAGAGAACATAAGTAAATACACACGATCCACAAATAAACACAAGATATGACCTAAGAAACTCAATATGGGAGAAATCCCAACTAGAAGGTGAGGCCACTCTGCTCTCTTTCTTCAAATGCAAGTAGAAAGAAAGATGCACTCTCTGTGGAGTTGCCTTTGACATTGTGGCTTGTATGGATGCTACATAATCTCTTCTCATCTATTATGATAAAAAAATATTTCTCAACTATTATTCTCATCTATGGAACAAGATACAATGCAAAATAATGGAACCCCTTCTCCTAACATCCTGGTATTTAACATAGCCTAGTATCCATCCAGGGTTGGGGAATTGACTTCCTCAACCATTAATTAGTGATCAAGTTTGGATCATCTAAAATGTTCAATAAAATTGACTACATGGATATCCCCACACATTTAAGTAATGGGGGCTGATGTGGCATCCACTCACACCATGGTGATCAATGTGGTAGGTCAACTTGTGGGAGTCATAACTTTCGCATACAAACTCTAGTTGAGACAAGTCTTGATCCATTGGAAAAGTATTGATGTGTAGAATATAGATGATGGATCTATAGTAAGGTTTTAAAAACAAAAATGTTAGGATATTTATAGACTTACGAGTTAGTAAATATCAACTTTGTCTATTGTGTCGTTAGGTACAAGTGTGTTTGTCAGTGTGTTTCTTTAGTATGCATTTGTAGTTAGGAAATACAATGGTCATGATATGTTCCCGGCATAGAGTGATCCGACAATTCATATCTCCTTGATATTAGCATCTACGTTGATCCGTGGCTTAAGAACTGATTGATCCATAATCTATTTTTAAAGAGCACGGGGAGTAATTTATTGATGATTGATTGTGAGAAACTTTATCATAAAATATCTCTATAAATTTATTTTTATTAACAAATTGCTCCAAGTGGCCACATTGGACAGGGTCGTGGATGTTTCCCCGTAGGGGTTTTACCACATGAAAACATTGGTGTGTTGATCGTTGATCTGGTTCTCTGAGTGGTTATTGAAAGTGTTATTTCTCTGTTTGAATACCTATGTTGTTGAACATGGTATCAGAGTGCACATGAAGACCCTCTCTCATTGTAGATTGAGGTCATGAATTTGTGTTGCCTCATCTTTGGTATGTTCCATTTTTTCCTACAATTTTTGGCTGAGAGGATTGTTCCATTGCATCTAGAGTGCTTGTTTTAGTTAGAACGCTTTTATTTTACTTGAAACTCTTTTTGTTTACCCAATATATGACCATTTTAGTCATATCCAGAGGTATAAATCCCAAATACTCCCTTTTAAATTTTTGCAAATTTATTATTTCGGTTTTATTTTGGTTTTATATTTTTTTATTTCTAGGTTTATACTCTTTTATATATGTGTATGCTATTTTCCTCGCGCCATGTGTGATATCGACAAATAAAAAATAAATCGCAAAGGTTTTTTATATCTATGTGTGCTCTTTGTCGTGTGCTCTGTGCGATCTGAACGAATAAAAAATAAAGGGAAGTTTGCATTTTCTGGGTAAGCTAACCGATATCTAACCCTTGTTGTCATTGAGAAGCAACAAATTTTTCTTGTGTGAAAATATTTTTTTATGAACACGCTCTCCAAGTTCGTCTTCCACAACAATAAAAACAACTCCCCCAATCCGCTCTCTAAACAATACAATATGTTTTTCACTAGCTCACTTGGTTAAAAGTTGCTTTATTAACTAAGAGGTTTTGTGTTCAAAAATATTTTTTGTTACTTTATTTGAAGAAGATCATACATCCATTGTAAAGTGCATTTCACCTTAATTATAAAAGTGAATCACTATAAGTAGCTTTAATATTTTATTTTAAATTTATTTATTTGCATGCAACTTTCCTTTATAAAGTAACTTCATTGTAAAAGTAATCCATGTTTATTCTATAAAATTGGGTCACTTCATAATCAAATTATTTGTAAAAGTCAGGTTAATGGGAGGGTTATCACCACATGGACCAAATTCTACTTGTCACGTGGTTGTTTGGTTACCGTTTATGCCTTATTTTCAAAAGGGCATAAATTTCACATCCGAAGTCCGTTTTAGTGTCTTTTTTTTAACCATCCTAATTTTTTGAGATATTTACATCTAGACAAATAGTTTCAGTTTTTAAATCTATATTATATGCATATTTAATATGGATTCTTCCAATGATATTTTGATTACCATCACCAACTAATTATAATGGAAATTCCATATGGAGGATTTATTAAGAAGTAAAGGACTATACCGAATTACCTTGGGAAAAGAACTAGAACCTACTGGTCATGAAAATAAAATAAATAGGAAAATAAGAATAACGAAGCACATGGACTGATTGAAACTTCCATCTCTCCTTATTTAAGGTTTCACCCTGACGGTGTTAGAAAATTGGTCTAGATTAATGGACAATTGGTTTGGATTGTTGGTTTTCATTGATGTCAACCCTTGGGGAGTGATATTGCAAATTGATGTCAACTCTTGAGTATGTCCGGTAGATTCATAGGTATGGGTAAGGAACCCAAGTTTGGTTGAGGTATAAAAGTATGAAGATCAATGAATATGCAGGTAAGACTAGTCTAGATTGATAGTACATGTCATTCCATTTTTAGTGATATGTGGAACGTCTCATAACTCCTCACGGTTAGAGAGTTATGGCCATGTGAAGTTGGACAACTCTCATGAGTTATCTAGAAGCCCCTAGATGGTAAAATAAGTCAAATATTCTAGAAGCTCCTAGAAGAAGTGTACTATTCAAATTCATGGTAACTAGGAGTTAATCATGGGTATAGTTGTTGCATTAAGAAAATTATTAAAAATAAATTAGTTTGAACAAGAATTTGTGAGTTTGGTAATTATGGTAAAGTAGTTTTGATGAGACGGTTGAATAGTCAAAGTGGTTGACCAAGAAATAAATTAAATAATAAAGTGGTTGCAACAAGAAATTAGTTAAGGGAAAATAAGTTATGAATTGAATAATTATAAATTGTTAGTTGCAATAAGAAGTTGTGAGTAAAGAGAAATTATTTAAATAATGAAGTAGTCAAAGTGGTTGTAAAGAGAAATTATTTAAATAATAAAGTGGATGAAACAAGAAGTGGTGAGATTACTATTTGTGGATAACGTGGTTGTAAGTGGACAATTGGTTAGAAGTGGGTTAGCCCTAGAAGATGGAATTTTAGTAAAGTTCGTTAGAAGGTAACCCCTTGAGGAAACTACTTGGAGAGTATAAATAAGAGAAAAAGGTTTTCCTATTAGAACCTATTTTTTATCATATTGAATATCCATTTGTGAAAGGTTATTTGGCAGTTATTGATATATAAATATTGCGGCAAAAAAATCACGAAAGTAAAATCTCGAAAGAAAAATCATGCCAAACAAATCGTGACAAAAAATTTGTGGCTGCAAAATCACGGCAACAAAATCTTGGTAGCAGAACCACAACAACATAATCGTAGAAACAAAATTGTGATAGCAAAACTGCAGGAACATAATCATGACAACATAATTGCAGCAACAAAATCATAGCTACAGAAACTGTAACATACCCAACCACCCATAGGCTAGGGTACGCTACCTTCAAGCCCGCCCTTAGACTTCTTTCTTTTACTGATACCTTTTTAAGATTTAAGGATGCATAAAAGGAAAGACTTTAACAACATGCAAAACAATAGTCAGCAAGCATGTGTAGTCTAAAGATTCAATTAAACAATAATTAAATATACAACAGAAATACATTCATATACATGCAAATGATACCATAAGAGAAAGAACTTATTTTTATGAAAGATGACACCAATTGGCTGCAGACCAAGGACGTTCCACCCAACCGTAGACGCTACTGTTCCAAATCTCAACAACAACGTCACCCCTGAGCCATGGCTATGAATCCATAAGGACAGTTCCAGAGTGTTGCTTGGCTTCCCAAACTAGTTAGCGCCCAAGATCTCACTGGCTTCTCATCTCTCACAACAAACCAAGTACCTATCTTGCACCACCCAAGAGAACAGAACTCCGCCTTTCTCTTCCATGCAGTCCCTCGGGCAGTCCTTCTCCTTATTCAGGCTCCAATGCAACTAGTCCATAATATCTATGATGGAAATCTCAGGACTTGCAGTTGTGAGCAACGCTGGACATAGTCCAACACATCTCAGACATGAAAGCCTCAAATCATGGTTGGATCACACCAACAACGACTACAACTCACCATACCGTGGCTAATTATTTAGAAGTTTAGTTCCCCTTTCCCAAGCCAAGACGCAGATGGAGATGGATCAATGAATGGGTAATTGGGTGCATGAAAGTGCGCGAGGGAAATGAATGAATGTATAAGAAATCAATGAACAAGACATCAGTCGAACCCCCCCATCAGACTAGAGGCGGGTTTAAGTAACTTTGTGGGGAATCAAGAACCTTATGGTCTTCCCCAATAATCTCACGTAACCAATCCCCTCCCTTAATAAAAAAGGGTAATTAACATAGGAATAAACACTTAGCCCCTCAAGCCCCCTCTCTTGTGGAATCATATCCCCCTATAACTCTAGTCCTTGTCCGTCTAGCAACCAACCATGTATTTATTTAATAATGATAGAAAACATTACATGTCTTTGGCACATTGGACTTTTAATAATTTTTTGGGAACCCTGGCATCTCAACATTGTAACAATACATTATTTAAAAATGGGGGTTAGAAACCCAGGGTGTTACATCCCCTCCCCCTTATCTTGGCACTATCCTCAATGCATATACAAAATAGTGATAAAAATATCAAATTTATTCAAAAATCTGCAAGTACTCTGCCCACATGACATCTTCATGCTCCCAGGTAGAATCTTCAGGACCATAGCAGGTCCACTGAACTTTTACCATCTATATAACTCAATTGTAGAGAATTTTGACCTTTCTGTCCAATACCCGTACTGGATGACCTTGAAAGTCTCCCTCCATCTCTACCTGAATCAGATGCCAATCAATAACATGGTTAGGGTCATGTACATATTTATTTAGTAAAGATACATGAAATACATTATGCACATTCATGGAAGCAGGAAATGCAAGCATGTATGCAACTAGCCCTATTCTGTCTAATATTTCAAATGGACCACAAAATCTGGCTGCCAACTTTGTACAACTACCCAATTTCAAAGAGATTTTCTTGGGCTTGACTTTCAAAATTACATGCTCCCATAATTTAAATTCTCTATCTGTCTTGTTCTCATCTGCATAAACTTTCTGTCTATCCTCAGTTGTCTTTAAATTATGCTTGATCTTAACCACCTGGTCTTCCATGTCCTTGAGCAACTCCGACCCAAGTACCACTCTATCTACTGGGTTGTCCCAACTCATTGGAGTATTGCATTTCCTACCATAGAAGGATTCAAATGGGCTCATTCTCAATGAAGCTTGATACCCATTATTATATGCAAATTCAACCAAGTGTAAGTAATCTTCCCACTTAGATGGCTTATCCATCACATACATTCTCAGCATGTCTTTAATTATTCGATTGACTCTCTCTATTTTACCATATATCTGGGGATGATATGTCGTGCTAAAGTTTAGATTTGTTTCAAATCCTTTAAACAATCCCCTCCAGAAATTGGAGGTAAACTTCATATCTCTGTCCGAGATGATTTTCCTAGGTATCCCATGCAACCTAGAAATTTCCTTCATGAAAATTTCTGCAATATTAGCCGTTGTATGCATTGTCTTCACAGGCACAAAATGAGCAGCCATTGTTAATTTGTCAAGCACCACAATGATTGAATCATGTTGATTATTCATTCTGGGTAATCTTGTGATAAAATCCATGGTGATCACTTCCCATTTATTCTTTGGAATTGACAATGGCTGCAGCAAACCCGCTGGGTGCCTATGCTCAACCTTCACCTTCTGACATTCCATACATCGAGCGATCTAATCAATAACATCCTTCTTCATTCCTAGCCAAAAGAAATGGATTCTTACCACTGTAATTGTTTTATGGTAATTGGGATGTCCAACATAAGGAACAACATGCATTTCCTTTAGTACCAAATTCCTCAGTTCTCCCGAACTAGGAACATAGATTCTATTTTTATGCATGAGTAATCCATCTTCCTTTATCTCATGCTCCTTTATTTTTTGCTGTACATTTCCTTGTTGTAATTTTTCCTTTACTTGTAGGTAATGCTGATCTATAACAAGAACATCTAAAATTCTTCTCTTCAAGTCTAACTGATGCATACTGACAACAGTAGCATGCATGAGATGCACTCTTCTACTAAGTGCATCGACAAATTTATTCTCCTTTCCTTTGATATTCTTGATATCGAAGTCATATTCACTTAAAAATTCCATCCATCTTGTTTTCCTGGCATTCAAGGTCGGTTGTTTAAAAAGATACTTCAGGTCAATATGGTCTATCCTTAATTCGAATTTCTTCCCCATGAGATAATGCCTCCACATCCTCAAGGCGTGGAAAATGGTAGCAAGTTCCAAGTCGTGCATGGCATGGTTCATCTCATGTTCCTTAAGATTTCTGAACTCATATCCAATGACATGTCCATTTTGCGTGAGGACTCCCCCAAGTCCTTCCTTACATGCATCTGTACATACCACAAAAATTTCATTTGGGTTAGCAATATTTAACACAGGTGCACTAGTAAGTAATTCCTTCAACAGATTAAAATTCTTTTCACACTTGAGTTTCCATTAAAATTTACTTCCCTTCTTTTGCAAAGAAGTGATGGGATGAGAAATCTTAGAGAACCCTACTATGAACCTTCGGTAGTAGCCAACTAATCCCATAAAAGATATGACATCCAAAACATTTTTGGGTGTTGGCCATCCTCTAATGGCTTTGATATTCTCTGGATCTACTGCTATTCCCTGCTCTGAAATAATGTGCCCCAAGTAATGGATCTCCTTTTGATAAAACGAACACTTACTCAACTTGGAATACAACTGATTTTCTCTCAGTACTTGCAACACTAGTCTTATGTGATGTTCATGCTCCTCTTCAGAATTAGAATATATAAGTATGTCATCCAGGAATACTATGACAAACTTATCCAAATAATTTCTGAATATGCCATTCATTAAGCATATGAATACAACTGGTGCATTGGTTAGTCAAAATGGCACCACTACAAATTCATAATGCCCATACCTGGTCCTAAAGGTTGTCTTATGAATGTCTTCTTCCTTGATTCTTACCTGATGGTATCCTGCCCTCAGGTCAATTTTTGAAAATATCTTTTATCCTCTTAGCTGATCAAAGAGGTCATCAATTCGGGGTAGAGGATACTTGTTCTTTATAGTGTACTTGTTTAGCTGGCAGAAGTCAATACACAACCTCAAGGTTCCATCTTTCTTTTTGATGAAAAGTATTGGTGCTCCCCAAGGTGAAACACTTGGACGTATGTGCCCTTTCTTAAAAAATTCCTCCAAATGCATTTGTAATTCTTTTAACTCTAGTGTGCTCATTCTGTAAGGTGTTTTTGACACCGGGGCAACTCCTGGCACTAAATCAATTGAGAAATCTATCTCCCTTCTTGGTGGCAATCCGATTATTTCTTGGAATACATCCTCAAATTCCTGTAGTATTGAGAAATCTTCGAGGCTTGGCCCCTTTGTATTATCTGTCTCTTCCACATGAGTTGCATACAATTGACATCCTTTCCTAAAACATCTTTTTAGCTGTAAGGCTGAAATCTCCCTTATAGAGATGGGTCTTGGAACTCCTTTCATAATGCTCTGTTTTCCATTTCCATCAAGACATGTAAATGTCTTGTTATGACAATCTAGGACAACATGATGCTTGTCCAACCAATCCATTCCAATCAGAATATCATAAGACCCCAATGGTATGATATTTAGATCAATACTGGTATTCACGCCATTAAGACTTATGGAACAATTTCTGACCATATCATGGATTCTTCTTTTGGTTCCAGTGGCTAATTGAACCAAACTTGCTTTTCCAAGTTTACTTTTCTCCAAATGTAATATATCCACTATCTTAGAATCAATGTAGAAATGACTTTCTCCTGAATCAATCAAAATATAAACAGGTTGATTTATGATCTTACCTTCCACCTCAATCATATTGGACTGGTACTCTGCTTGTCGATCATTTAAAGCTGCATAGATTCTTCCCATATCTTCGACTGTTGTAGCCTTTTGGATGTTGTGCACAGCCTTCACTTTGTCCTTTCTGTGTGGGAAATCCTTGTACATGTGATCTTCCTTGCGTCCCCAACATTGGATTGGTGTTCTTCCCCTTTTTCCAAAGGAATCTTCTTTCTTGAAATCCCCCTTAGCATACTGATCTTGATGATTTCTATTAGGCTCATTCCTATTGAAGGGAGGTTTGAATCCTTTCCTCCTCTGATCAGACTTCACACTTTTCTTGTCCTTCCAATATTTCTGTAGATATTCTCTTCCTTGGCCTTTCTCATACATGTATTTAGCCTTCCTGATGGCCTCATTCAAGGTCTTGGGTTCATCATACTTGATCTTTTCCTTATAAAAGGCTGGCAGTCCACTTAGAAATATCTGTATTTTCACTTTCTCATCACCAATGAACCTGACATACTTTAACAATCTCAAGAACTTCTTCTCATATTTTGCCATAGTCATTCTTCCCAATCTAAGTTCAAAGAAATCCTACATCTTCTTGTCATAGAAATGCTCTGAGAGGTACCCCTTCTGGAAGTACTTCTTGAACTGTTTCCAAGTGATCCTACTTTCATTAATGTGCTCCACTTGCTTCAGTTGGTCCCACCACATTGCAAATTTCTCGTGTAAGTGGTAGGTGGCAATCCTGGCTTCCAGGTTTGATGAATATTTATGCAACTGAAAATATCTCTTGAGCCCAAGAAACCATGCTTCGACATCATCTTCCCTTTCTCTTTCACCCTCAAAGGAAGGTGTCTTGAGCTTCTTCATCTCTCCTTGCAAACTATCTACCTCTTGTTTCCTTCTTTGGTGTTTGACAAGAGACACCTATGGAATGCTTACGGGATCATTCGATGCATAAAAATTTTTTTTGAGTAAGGAGGTGAGTGGTGTCCATGAGCTCTGCTAGCACTTCTGGAATAACTAGCTCTTCCATGATCATCCCTTCTTTCATGACACCTTCCTTCTTCCTCTTGTCTTGAGTTTGATCCCTTCTTCGTTAGACTCTGCAACTGATTTAAGCTTTGCAACACTCGAGCATTTATCTGAATTTGCTCTCTCATCAATCTCTCGTTGTCTACTTTGTAGCTCTGCACTTCCATCTTTAGGCTTCTTACTGTTTCTATTAACATTTCCTGTTCTCCTTTTCCCTTGCGTCCATTGGAATCTGTCTCTGCATTACCAACTCTTTTATTCTGGCCTTTGGCCTCCTTATCATGACCGGAGGCTCCCTCGCCTTCTTCCATTTACCCAATATGCATCCTGAGTTGATGTGTTTAAACCCCTTAATTCTGTAAAATGTACAAGCAACCATTTTGTTAGAATTATGCATATGATAAAAAAAATTGCCAAACTATGCTACAGGTCTCTTTATTTATTTTTGTTCATGGAGATCATATCCCCATTCTCTGAAAATAACAATGTCATGTTATCCTTGGTTGACACAGAGTTTCATCCTACACAAGCACTTCCTTCAAACCACCTTCCCAAGTGACCACGACTAGAAACTATGGCTAAATCCTTCCTTATCACTTTTCTGTCTTGAAGACAACCAATTCGGACCTTAGCCCTCCTTTCCTCAACTCTCAATTTGCATATGACCATGACCATGACCCTGTGATTAGATAAAAAAGCGCTTGTCTAGAGCTTTGGGACTTCAAAACTTTCATCCAGGACCAGATCAATGGTCCTCGTCCTCTTTCATGATCAAAAATCGAGATCCACTTTCAGACTCCATGATTCAGGAGTCTTAACTTTCCTCGCTTGCCTCCTCCCGGAAATCTTTTTCCCAGAGTTCATGATCTGCCGATGGGTGTCTTCCCATAGATCAGTGGCTGTGAATTGCTTCCTCTCTTAGGGCTTCAGATGTTTCAAAAATTTCTTCCTGCACTTTCTCCTTGAGTGCTTTCACTCGAAGTTGACGATCCTTCGACGCATGTCTTATGGAATCAACGGTCGATATGTACTCCGGCCTTCGAGAGTTTTCGACCGAATGCAACCTGTCACATATTTCCCCACTAAAGTGCCCAGTCTTTGGACTGTACGATCTGTCATCGCGTGATGAAATACTAGAAGTGGACACGTGGCCCAATTAGGCGGGTGACACGTGTCATGTTCTAACTGACATTTCAATAATCCATATGCTCAAAACTTACTGACATGTGGCACACATCCCAGGTTACGTCTATAAGCCATGTCACTTCGATAATTCTAGGATCCACATCACCTCTAGGTGACGTCATCGTGCCCCATCACTTCAACTCTTCGGGCTTTAGGACTTCAGGGGTTTCCATACTAGCACACTTCCAGTTCTCTTGAACTTCGCATTCCTGAACTGGCCAATCTGTCACCATGTGTTCTCCTGTATAGGATGACTAAGATTCACTTCGGGTATTCACTCGGAGTCCACGGATCTGCACCATGTGCCCTCCCTAATCTTACGGTTGAGGCTTACTTCGGGTCTTCAGACTTCAGAAATCTCAAATTTAAAAACTTATCTAGCCCCACTGGCTTTTGTCTGAAGCTCTGGATCTAGTGATGCGTGGCTCTCGGCAGATCAATGGCTGAGATCCTTTTAGGCCTTCAGGTTTCAGAAATATCAAACTTCAAACCCCTCAAAGTACACAGGATTCTGCCACGTGTCCACTTGAATTAGAGGATTGAGGCTTACTTCGGGTCTTCGGACTTCAAAAATCTCAAATTTCAAAACTTATCTGGCCCCACGGGCTTTTATCCGAAGCCCTGGATCCGGTGACACGTGGCTCTTGGCATATCAATTATTGAGATCCTTTTGGGTCTTTGGGTTTTGGAAATCTCAAACTTCAAACTCGTCGAAGAACATGGGATTCTGCTGCGTGTCCTCTTGAATCGGATGGTTGAGGCTTACTTCGGGCCTTCACCCAAAATCCACAGATTTACACCACGTCTCTTCTAGATCAGATGACCCAGATTCACCTCGGGCGATCCGACACTTGAGATTTACTCCGGACGATCTGGCAACTCAGATCTATTTCTAATGATTAGACGATCGAGATTTACTTCGGCTCTTCGGCTCTCCGAGCTTTAGGAGTTTCAAATCTCAACTGAAAACCTCTTGAATAGATTTCTCTAGAGTTACTAATCTGCTGAAACATACCTCTTGGTGATAAACGGTCAGGATCTACTTCAGCTATATGGAGTTTCGATGTTTGAACCCTAACATGTCACATCACTGCATGCCTTTAAATTTGCGATTCACACATCGACGGCTTAGAGTAACCCTCTTTTCACCCCGCAAATCTCTTAATGCTGACACGTAACCCCCTTGGGTAAACTATGGTTTAGATTGCGAGACCGCCTTGGGAAATTATCTCCCGTGCAATTTGGTTCCCTACAATGCCTGCTCTCAGTTCATCTCACTCTCCAATGGGATCTGACGATGGTGACCTTAACCCTTGCTTCCTTTTCATTGGACGACCCCTGTTCACCTGTCCTTCGATCCAACGATCCTGTATCTCTCCTGATCCTACAGTGGCGATCTCTCCCGAATTCGAAGGGGGACGGTCACGATCCTTCGAACCCCTTACACGGGTCTCTGACGTTCTATATCTTGTGTAGATTCTAAAACACCATTCCTCTTGAGCTTTTCAACTTAACAGTCAAAATACCATCTCGACCCCGAGACTCTGACCAACAGGCCTAGCCTATACTGGCCTAGTGTTTCAAGAAGAAGCTCTGATACCAAACTATAACATACCCATCCACCCACAGGCCAGGGTACGCTACCTTCAAGCCCTCCCTTGGACTTCTTTCTTTTACCGATACCTTTTTAAAATTTAAGGATGCATAAAAGGAAAGACTTTAACGACATGCACAATAGTAGTCAGCAAGCATGCATAGTATAAAGATTAAATTAAATTTTAATTAAATATACAGTGGAAATACATTCATATACATGCAAATGATACCATAACAGAGAGCACTTATCTTTATGAAAGATGACACCAACTGGCTACAGACCAAGGACATTCCACCCAACCGTAGACACTACTATTCAAATCTCAACAACATCGCCACCCCCCAGCCAGGGCTATGAATCCATAAGTACAGTTCTAGAGTGTTGCTTGGCTTCCCAAACTAGTCATCACCCAAGCTCTCACAGTCTTCCTAGCTCTCACAACAATCCAATTACCCATCTCTCTTCTACCCAACTTGCACCACCTGAGAAAATGGACCTCCACCCTTCTCTACCACACAGTCCCTCAGGCAGTCCTTCTCCTTATTCAAGTGACAGCGCAACTGGTCCAGAACCTCAATGCTGGAATTATCTAGACTCGCAGCTGTGAGCAATGTTGGACACAGGCCAATGCATCTCAGACATGCAGGCCTCAAATCACGGCTCGATCACACCAGTGACCACTACAGCCCACCATACCATGGCTAATTCTTCAGCAATTTGGTTCCCCTTTCCCAAGCCAAGACGCGGATGAGGATGGATCAATGAATGGGTAAGTGGGTGCATGAAAGTGTGCGAGGGAAATGAATGAACGTACAAGAAAGTAGCCAACAAGACATCGGGAGAACCCCCCCATTAGACCAGATATGGGTTTAAGTAACTTCATGGGGAATCAAGAACCTCCTAGCCTTCCTTAAGAATCTCACGTAACCGATCCCCTCCCTTACGCAAAAAGGGTAATTAACATAGGAATAAGCACTTATCCCCTCAAGCCCCCTCTCTTATGGAATCATAGCCCCCTATAACTCTAGTCCTTGTCCATCTAGCATCCAACCATGTATTTGTTATTAATAATGATAGAAAACATTACATGTCTTGGGCATACTAGCCTTTTAATAATTGTTCGGGCACCCTGGCCTCTCAACATTGTAATAATACATTATTAAAAAATGGGGGTTCGAAAACAGATCCATAATAGATCCACAACTACAAGAAGAAAAGGTATGGTTTTCATATGTGTAGTGTTGAATCTATGAATATGGTTGAGGGTTTTCCTTGTAAATATGTTGGATTCCCTATTGGAAGTTTAGGGCTTGATGTAGAATGGTTTTGAGGTAGATCTATTGAAGTATATTGTTAGTGCATGTCTGAGTCTTGTTGGCTTATCTTATGGTACATTGTGAGAGGTTTTTGTTAGTGTTCTTGATATATGATTGGTACACACGTGAGGCTACATAACAGTGAGGTTTTGGCACATGATTTGATGTAAGGGTTTATGGTATTTGGTTATGTATGGTGTGACTTATTTCCAAAGAACTTTTGATGGTTATATTGGTATATGTCTTTGGTATATGATTGAGATACATGTTGAGAGATATAGTTGATGAGTTGGCACACACATGAGGTGTATGGTATGGTGATGTTGGTACATCTTGATTTGTCATAGTTGATGTGTAGTTGATGCATTATTGGTACATATTTTGTACATTGTTAGAGGCACTTGCTAGTAGCGTTGTTGGCACATGGTTTATGGATGATGTGGCATATATGAGTTGGTATACTTTTAGAAGCACATCTTGATTGTGATACATCTTGTTGATGTTTGTAAGTAGTCTTGGTTGATGCAAATCTTGGTGATATTGTGCATATGGTTGAGAGTTGTCTCAGTGATTGATCTTGGTGAATATATCTAATTGGTTGATGAGATTGATGTGACAGGTTGTTGTGGTAGGTTGTAATGTGCATATTTGATGCACTTGTGTTGGTACAGATTGTTGGTACACGTTTTTACAGGTTTTTGGTAGGTTGTTTGGTGCATATTGATTGGTATAGGTTGTTACAAGTTGTTGGTACAGGTTGAAAGTGACAAGTTGACAATGGAATTCTTTGATTCAACGACATGTTGTCTACATTTGGAATTTATATTTCAGGGTGGTTGGATGGGGAAAGGAATATAGTTGTAGCCTCCTTCTGGTTGGTGTCATAGAATTAGGGAGTTGGAGCTTCCTCCAGGTTGGATCCTGAGAACTAGGTGGTTGTATCCATCGTCTGGTTGTAGACGTAGAACATAGGGGGTTGTAGATTCCTTCTGGTTGTAACGAGAGGATTGGGGAGTTCGGCTTCCCTCAGGTTGTAGTCTGAGAAACTAGGGGGTTGGATCCTCCTTCCAGTTGGAGCTGGAGAATTGGAATTTGTTTGTTCCTTGAATGTAATTCTTAAATACATATAAGAAAATCATTATGTGGTTTTATCCCGCATTGGGTTTCCATGTAAAATACTGGTGTACTGTGCATTGTGTGGATGTGTCTATTATTGATTATTATGCACTGATAGATTTTAATGTTTTATGATGACATAATATATTAATGATGAAATGATGAACATTATGAAATAAGTTAAAGGAATACACATTGTGGTTAAAAGAATTAATAAGTAGTATAAATTTCTCACTACTGATTCACCCCCCTCTCAATAATCCAACACAAGGAATCGATGAAGCTAATGACGATTGGGAAAAGATTGAATCTATTTTTAATAAACACAATATTATTCAATCCCACGAGATAGAAAATCGGATAATGACTTTAAGTCCAAATGATATTTCTCGCATTGAAAACAATTTATCTAAGATAAACACTTAGACCTTTATGTGCATAATGTAACATAATAATGGAAGAAGAGAATTGCATATATATATATATATATATATTAT
>JASDQU010101701.1:275748-288851 GCA_032191745.1 Picea mariana
TGGTAGTGAATATTTAGTGTTTTTATCTACCTTATATTCACCAGAGGAGCTCTAGGGATTTCTTATAAAATTCCCTCTCTTGATTCCTTTTGTGATGCTTTGATTCGAGAGAAAGATAAGGTTGTGCAACTTGGAGTGATGAACACTGCAGGTACCTCCACCAAATCCTTAGTGGCCCAACACAAATATAAATCCAAAAATCCCAAGAAGCAACATCCTCACCACAACAACAAGAAAAACAAGGGTCACAAACCTACTCAACCAACTTCCGCTTCTAATGGAGACAAAGGAGAAAAATCTAAAAGTAAGAAGACTTACAGGCATTGCAACTTTTGTGGGAAAGATGGTCATGATGAGTCCAAATGTTTTAAGAAGATGACATCTTTATAAGCAATGATGAAGAAACAAAACATCAATATTGCTTCTACTTCTTCTTATTTTCATGGACATTCACTTTCTACTTCTAATTTATCCTTCAATGGAACTTCTACTTCTTCTTATAATGAGTGGACTATTTATTATGGATCATCTGATAATATGAATAAGAATAAAGCCAATTTTTCTGCTCTAAATGAATGTAACATGAATAAAATATTTGTTGGTGATGATAGATCTCTTAGTGTTGTAAGGTTTGGAACAGTCCAGGTAGAGAATGATCATTTTAATGATGTAGTATGTATTCCAAGTATTTCTTACAACCTTCTATCAGTATATCAAATAACTGATTCAGGTTAAGGTAAAACCATAGAGTTTTCACCTCACCAAGTTGTAATCGATTATCTAAAATATCCTCAGCATGTTCTTGCAATTGGAATCGTTGATGATATTACCAGGTTGTACAAATTTGAAAACTTTGGGACATTACTTTTTCCATCAGTTTTTGTTGCTGACAACGATGTATTGAGCAAACTTTGACATGAATTTGGATTTCAATATCCCTAAAAAACCTTGAGTATTTTTTGCTTAAATCTAGAAGCTCGTGAGATGCTTTGATGAGACTTGTGTATTCATTTCTCCGTTCAATAAAAGATATCATTAAAATATATCATTGCTCCCTATTCATCTCATAGAGTGATGAATACATTATTCCTTTGTTGTTGGTCTTATTTCCTGGTATATGTGAACACCCCATGAAACCCATTGGAAAGAAACCAAAATAATACTTAGGTATGTCAGGGGTACAGTTCAATTCAGGATACATTATAGTTAAGGAGGGTCTCCTTTATTGGTTGGTTTCACTAATTCAGATTTGGACGACGACCCTAATGATCAGAAGTATACTACAGGTTATTTTTTCAGCCTTGGTTCAAGACCTGTCACTCTGGACTATAAGAAACAACATGCTATTTGTATTTCTTTAGCAGAAGCATAGTACTGAGTAGTGGTTAATGCAGCTCAGGAAGCCTTGTGTCTTCGATAGATCCTTTTAGAGTTTGGATTCCAACAACAACATTCAGCAAGCCTTTGGTGTGACAATTAGAGTGCCATCAAGCTCGCCAAATATCCAGTTCAACATCATCGCAACAAACAGATTAAGCCACACATGCACTTCATTAGAAAATTCATTTATGATCGAGTTATTCAAGTGCTCTTCTTCCCTACAAGAATATCAAGTTGCAAAAAATTTCACAAAGTCTCTTAGAGAAGTTCAGGAAGTTTTCATTAAGAGGGGATAGGCTCTAATGCCTCCTTCCTTCTCCTATTTTGTCATCTTTGCAAATACTTCATTCCTATCCCAAGTTGTTCTTAAGGGGGGATGTTAGGATATTTAGACACTTATGATTTAGTTAAGATCAACTTGGTCTATTATGTCGTTAGGTAAAAGTGTTTTTCTTATTATGTTTATTTAGTATGCATTTGTAGTTAAGAAATTTGAAGGCCACGATATGTTCTCGACATAGAGTGATCTGACGATTCATATTCTCCTCGATCTTAACGACTACATATGATCTTTATTTAAAGAGCATGGAGGGTAATTTACTAATGATCANGTTAAGAAATTTGAAGGCCACGATATGTTCTCGACATAGAGTGATCTGACGATTCATATTCTCCTCGATCTTAACGACTACATATGATGTTTATTTAAAGAGCATGGAGGGTAATTTACTAATGATCAATTGTGAGAAATATCTTGTAAAATATCTTTGTAAATTTCTTTTGCATCAATACATTTCTTCAAGTGGCAACATTGGTTGGGGTCATGGATGTTTCCTTATAGGTTTTTTAACACGTGAAAACATCGGTGTGTTGATGTTTGATCTAGTTGCATGAATGATTACTAAATGAGTTCTTCCTCAGTTGGAATACGTGTGTTTTCAAACAAAAAAAAGTGTCATTTAATGCCTTAAAATGGATCTGGAAGATTTCAAATGTTTTTTTGGATCCAAATTTCCAAATTTGAACCAACCGATAAAATGTATCTACAATTTGATTCCTCCAATTTTTTTTCACCCATAAATCATTGATATCAATGACAAATAATTTATTGATCCAATCCATATCACTCGTAGATCAATGCAAAAACTGTATCAAAATAAAGAACTAAAATATGTAAATAGGGAAAAAAAAAGTACAATATTATTTTATATTGGTTGTGTTGAGGGTAAAAAATTAAAAGTGAATGAGTTGTAAACAAATTTGGTAGATAGCTCAAATAATTGTATATTATTTTTTATATGGGATTTTGTTGTTTTGAGGGTCCACTCCTTGTGTTACCTTCTAATAGGAAATCTTTTGATCCTCTTTGAAATTCTTAAGGAATTTATTTAAAGATAGTTTATCCATATTTTTTAGTTTTTATTTTCCTTCTTTCTTCATGGAGATTAAAGATAAACTTACTAAATTTACTAATAAATAAAAAAAATGAAAATAACCATAAAATTTAATAAAAATACATAATGAATTTAAAAAGTTAAAAAATTAGGAATGAGAGTGACTAAACAGAAGAGTGATTCAAATATATCTCACTTAATGTGATATCTCCTCCTCCTATCTAGAAACTGTCCATTTATCACTAAAATGTATTTAAGAATATTTGACATAGATGTTACAATTCTCTTTGCTTAATTTCAAGACTTATTTCACTCTTCTATTTTTTTTAATAAATTTTTTTACCATTTCCATATTTAAAACAACTCCTCTCAAATCAACTACTTTGTTTTTTATTAAGATATATCTTCACTTAGATTCATTATCATTTTTGGGCCATGCTAAAAGATTAATATGCAATTTATAAAATGAATAACAACCATGAAAAAATATAATGGATTGGAATCAATTATATTGTAATTTACACTATAAAATTCATTGAAAATTGAAGATAACTCCTATCTTGGTTAACATGGTTAACATGTGTATAGTGATTATGACTAAGACCTGTTAAACTTGATCCCATCCCTACCATGACATCCTTATTTACAAGCAATCTTGCATTGATGTTGGCACTTTAAAAAAAAATCCCTTTAAAATTCTCTACAACATAAAACAAGTTCAGAATTTGCTAGAAGATCCACAGTGTTAATGACATCTTGTCGTCGATGTTTCGGATCCATAATAGGATCCATCATCAGGACAAAAAAGTCTGAGAAAAAATAATAAGAGAAGACTCATTCTAATACCAACCTAAGTGACTCCTGCGTTTAATATTTTACCACTCATATGATATTAATAAAACCTATAATTAACAAGAAGATTAAAAGTATTAATGCCAACCTTCTTATTAACATTAACATTTATTAATATGATTAACACCCTAATTTTCTTGACTTATACCTAATCTTCTAAACCGACCTTAAAACCTAATAACCCCTTTAACTTAATACTACTAAACTAACGTAACCTTAACCAACATAACACCTAATACCAACCTAAATGGTTTGCATATAGTCTTCTACGAGTGATATGATATTAATAAAACCTATTAACATCATTAATAGTATTAATGCCCCCTTTTATTAACATTAACTTATATTAAATTGATTAACACCCTCTTTCTCTTGAACTTAACCTAATCCTCTAAACGGACCTTAAACCTAATAACCCCTTGACTTATTTTATTAACATGATTATTATTAGTTTTTACTATCAAACTAACGTAACCTTAATAATACCATGGAAAAATTAAACTAATTCTAATTCACCTTTGAGTCAATCCTAAAATTAGCCTTGTTTTGAACATAAAATAATTTAGCATTAATAATTTGAACCTAATTTTAGCCTATTTTATTAACCTTATTTTAACCCATATTTAACACCATATACCATATAGTTAAATTTAGCCTTTTTGAACTTATAATAATTTAATATTAATAATTTGAACCTAAAATTAGCTTATAATTTGTCAAACCAACTAAAGATTAATATTAATAACCCTAAATTCCGATAATCTAGGGTTTACATCATTATTAACTTAATATTTTATGAAATTCCTTAATACTAGGGTTTTATCATTAATTTAACCTTAATCTAGCCCTTAATCAACATAAAATTAATATTATTTTTTACTAAAACCTCTGGTCAACCCTAATTTTCTCCTAAAAACGAGGGTTTCACTCAGTCAAACGTAGTTCTTTCACCCGCCTCTTCACTTTCTAATAAAGGCTCTTCTCTTACTATTTTTTCTCAGACTTTTTTGTCCTGGTGATGGATCCTATTATGGATCCGAAACGTCGACGACAAGATGTCATTAGCACTGTGGATCTTCCGGCAAATTAGCAACTAGTTGGGCACGTGCTCGCGTTACACATGGCCGTGTTATCCAACTGGTGTTATCCAATTGCTACCACTATAACCTCCAGGTGCGCCCACGACGCCCCTTACGCGACACACATTGTAAACCGGGGAGAATTGAACTCGAAACCTCATGAAACTTCATTTTCACGACACTTGTTAAACTGCCCCAAGAACATAAATAAAAAAATATCTATATTTAAACGTTATATATATAAACTACATAATTATTAGTCACTAATGGCACTTTCCATATATATATATATATAAAAGTCACGAATGGCACTTTCCCTATGAAATGCCTCTCCACTAGAATCCATAAGACCTATAAATATATAACAATGATATGCTACCAATATAAGGAAATAAAATTTATGAAATAAATTATATGCATAATTTGATACGAAAATTAAAAATACATAACATTACATTAGCATATGTAGAGACACATTGTTGACCTAAATACAATTCCTCTCCAATTAGAATATATATTCACTGTCATCTTAATTGAGACACAGCACTACATCGATTCGCTTCATTTGGATTGTGATTTGTCCATCGACGTAATTTATTATGTTTTTATTTGATGTGATTTATTGATTTGTAATCCTCATTGCTAAAAATTTCCAAATCAATTGACTTCACTTCGATGTCATTTATTGAGTTTTTTAATTGCTTTGCAGTTAGAATATTTTTTTTTTTTTTTAATTGATTTGTGGTAGTATAATGTATTGATTTTTTAATTGATTTGTTGTATATATTTTTGTTTAATTTTACAACAAACTTAAATTAAATGTTGTTTTTTGGGTTTGTATTTTCTATTTATATAGCTTTCATAATACTATTTTATTCTAATCACATAACATATTATATTTTTATATTAAGATTTTATTTTATATTAATATTCTATTCATTTAAGGATATAGATTTTTCAAAATTAAAAAATATATCTCATAAAACAAAAAGTGAATTTTAAAATTATGAGTAATTTTCATTAATTAATTGTAAAAAAGAAAGTAAACTTTTATTTTTTAACTCATTTAGATAACATTCTTGATGTTAAAATAACAATGATGATCTATAGTTTGCTACAAGGATGGAAATGCATATGATACTAGAAACCCTACATATATGTTTATGGTAATAAGGTATATGATGAATTACATCAAAATAATAATGATGATCTATAGTTTGCTACAAGTATGGAAATGCATGTGATACTAGGAACCCTACATATATGTTTATTGTAATAAGGTATATGATGAATTGTGATATACAAGTTTTAATCTTATAATTTGTTACAATGATGGAAATGCATATGATGCGAACCCTACATATATGTTTCTAGGGTATATGATGAATTGTGATACAAAAGTTTTATTTTTATGTGGTAGAATGTATAGGTGAAATTACAGAAAAAAAAAATGAATAAAGTACATTGTGTATTCAATAGAAAGAATTTTAAAAATTAAATTTCATTAATAGACTTTCAAGTTTTTTTTCAAAAATATAAAAGCATTTACTTTAAATATTGCCTAAATTATATATATATATATATAATCCTTAAAATTTTGAATATTTTTATAAAAATATAACCAAAATTTTTATGATTATTTTTTTGATATCCAAAACATGATGAACTGTGACAACACACACCTTCCACTTACAATTGTGACTGGTTTTTTAAGGATTTGACTTTCAAAATCCCTAAAAACCTTTGAGTATTTTTCGCTTAAATGTAGAAGCTCGTAAAATGCTTTGACGAGACTTGTGTATTCATTTCTCCATTATTGACCGTTCAATAAAAGATATCATTGCTCCCTATTCATCTCATAGAGTGATGTGTTATCTTCTCCATTCTTTTTCTTTGTTCTTTAATCCCGCTGTTTAAAGGCACAATCTCAAACAAACAAGTGGTATCAGAATTGAAGCAGAGCCAAGGGAGGATGGCTCGTGTGCGCAGAAGGAGAAGGGGGATGAGTAGAGCGATTTGAGGAGGAGCCATGGTCATTGGTTGCTGCCAAGCATAGGGTACATGGACATGAGAGGTCGCGCATGTCTGGAGAGTTTGGCCCACGTGTAGAGGAAACCCTAGCCGTTGAGAAAATATGATTGGTGAAGTGGACCGATTTGGTGAAAGAGTCGGTGAATCCAAAACAGTGGTCGCTAGTTCTTGGGTGAGTAGAGACGCATGAATAGGAGACTGCATCGCAGGGCAGTGATATCGCGCCAGAGATTAGAAGACCTATCATCGTAGCTSTGAGCGAGAGAGTTTTTGTTCAAATTTCTTAGTGGGATTCAATCAGAACTACGGGTGCGTGGTGTGCGGGACAGAGCGGGGCTTCATAGTGTACAACTGCGAGCCCTTCAAGTAGACCTTCCSTAGGGACTTGATATCGAGCTTTCGCGGAGGTGGAGATGGAGGCGAAATATGCATCGTRGAGATGCCCTTCCAGAACARCATCTTGGCCATCACGGGTGGAGTTTCAAATGCCTGTTACCCGCCCAACAAAGTGATGATATGGGAAGACCACCCGGGTCAGTGCATCGGGGAGCTGTCCTTCAGGGCGCAGGTGAGGGTGGTCAGGGTCATTCGGGACAAGATCGTTGTGGTATTGGAACTCAAGATCTTTGTCTACGATTTCGCTGCAGGCTTGAAGCAATCGAGAGAGTTGCCGGTGGAGGCAATGGTTGTCGAACTTTAAGAGGATGATAGACCAAGCCCAACTATGGGGGGCGTGTTTCCCATGGGTGGTATGGACATCTAAAATGCTTCTTCATTTGTGATAATTTTATCTTCATTTAGGTGACGGCGAGGTGAAGCAGCGCGACAAGAAAGTTTGATGACAAGAAAGTTTGAGGTGGAGTAAAAAAAATAATTATATGTAAATGGATATGATCTAGTTAGGCATGTATACTTCAGGTTCACTCGTAAAGTCTAGACATGGACCTAGTTATAGGGGAGCATGAAGTATTCTCAAATACCTTGATGATTTTTATGGAAGTTTTTTCCGATTTGATCATGGAAAATGGGGTGGAGAATGTTAGGAAAACATTCTTGGTTTTGAGCACATGTGTTTTGGTAGATTATGAGTTTTTTTTAGAGCTCATGGATTGCATATTTCATTGACATTATTATAGAGGTGAGAGGTGAAGGTTCACTAGGTTGGCTTGGGTGTATTAGTTCAAGGAAGTATATCTCTATTGGTTATAGTGATGGAGATAAGGATGTTTATTGTAGGATCCTACATCCCATAAAATCATCTTGAGCATAGATATGTACATGGAACAATCATAACATGGAAATGGGTGTTTAGGTATTTAGGAGATTTAGACAAGAGGAGATCTACCTTGCACTTAAAAGTATTAGAAAAAAAAATTCAAAAATTCTTTGGGAAAGGTATTAGAAAAATTGTTTTCAAGGTGGAGATTGTTGAGTGATGACAACACATCTTACACTTAAATTGGTGTTTGGTTCTTCAAACATTTGACTTTCCATATGTATGAAAAAAGTTTGAATATTTTTTGTTTAAATATAAAATTCACTAAGTGCTTTGATGAGACTTGTATACTCATTTCTCCATTATTAACTGAACAACAAGAAATATATTTACCCCCTATTAATCTTTATTATATATAATATGTTATTTTCTCTATTATAAATTTTTCTTATTTTTTGATCACTTAAAAGTATTAGAAAAAAAAAATTCAAAAATTCTTTGGGAAAGGTATTAGAAAAATTGTTTTCAAGGTGGAGATTGTTGAGTGATGACAACACATCTTACACTTAAATTGGTGTTTGGTTCTTCAAACATTTGACTTTCCATATGTATGAAAAAAGTTTGAATATTTTTTGTTTAAATATAAAATTCACTAAGTGCTTTGATGAGACTTGTATACTCATTTCTCCATTATTAACTAAACAACAAGAAATATATTTACCCCCTATTAATCTTTATTATATATAATATGTTATTTTCTCTATTATAAATTTTTCTTATTTTTTGATCTCCATCTTTATAAGCATTATCCCAACAAAACCTTTACCATTTAAATATTTGCAAAAGAAACACTATATTGATATGGTATCCCTTTTTTTTCTTATTTGGTTTCATTATATATTCTAATGTTATGTGATGCTATATTTCAGAATCTCCTTCTATTAAAGGAAAATCCTAATATATTCAAATTAATTTTCGTTTTCATTTATATGTTAGATAATCGCTATTCTAATATACATAATAATTAATTTGAAATAAAATCTAAATAAATTACTTTAATTTTGTTTTCATTTGTATGCTAGCCACTCGAATATACATATCAATTAATATGAAATATTCTAAATAAATTACTTAAATTTTAAAATTGAATACATAGCATGGATCCAAATTTGCTTATAAAAATTAAAGCTAAAATATTTCTTACTCTTAAACTATTTCTGAAAATGACTCATTGACCATTGTAGGGTAATCCATTCCAATGTAAAAGCACGTCAAAGGTGGTGATGCAAATATAAGACTACGACACAATACAAATGCATAACATGACATTTATTTCTGAAAATGACTCATTGATTAAGAAAAAAAATCCTCCATTGTAGGGTAATCCATTCCAATGTAAAAGCACGTCAAAAGGTGGTGATGCAAATATAAGACTAGGACACAATACAAATGCATAACATGACATTTATTTAAAATAATAAGGTGAATATGTTATAATGGAGAATCTCAAGTCATTTTAGGAAGAAAATAAGTTCCTCCCACTTGGATTCTAGTTAGGATTCTAGTCATTCAAAGGGAAAATGATCATACTCGATTGTTGTAGTTTGAGATATGTTAACCATGAGTTGAGTTATGAGTTTTATATATAAGTGACTTGTATGTTATTGTAACATTCTTTTATAGCTTCATAGATCTCTATTAACTTTAATAAACTATTATTAATGTATGGTATTAGCACTATATTGTAAGTGTATCCAAATGAAAAGTATTTAATGTTGTTTTTCATATTGTTAAAATTAAAGTGTTATTACTTAATTAGTTTTAATTAGTTGTTCCTTGTTTTTGTTTATAGATTTATATATTCAAAGATTCTTTTGTTTAGCCAACTATTCTACTTTATTCTATATTTACAAATAATCTAAATTTTATTACGTTATTTTAATTTTTTATACTTTTTGTACACACTTTCATCCTTACTCCATTTTTTTTCTATTTCTATTATTACATTTTATATTTTCATATAAATAAATATGAAGAATATACTTCATCTTTTTCTATTTCTATTATTACATTTTATATTTTCATATAAATAAATATAGAAAATATAATGTATTCTAACACTACATAAACATTCACCTGGATGGGGTGTCAGTGCCCACCACCTGGCGCGCAGAGGCAGAAAGGGGAGGCCAGCATGGCACAGAGCCATGTGCTCGGCTCGTGCCTGCTGAAGCTGTCACCCTCGAGCATTAAAATGCATTCATGACGATGGGAGGAGCATTAACTCACGCTCCCTCGACCACCCCTACGAATAGCACAATGCAATCTCCCTCTTATGTTATCGCTCGACAGTTTAGCTCTGGTTCTAGCTCGGTAGCTTTCATGGTCTTTTGGCTGCTCCTCACTCCTCACCCTGGCTTTGTAGACTTTCTTCAGCAGCCAACCCACACCATGCCCCGACAGAGAATGCGCCCATGTCGGGGCTCTCCTTGGCACCCCCGGTGCCCCCGCACTTCCTCCTCGCCCTCTGGTTCATCCACCCAGGCTCTTGAATGTCTAGCTATCATTGATGTTTTCGATTCCTGGTGGTCTCCCTCCGCCCAGCTCTCTCCTCCTCCCATGGCGCCTGTTCATGGTCGACGCAGCACCACAAACACACCCGGCACCAACCTTCCGCGTGAAAAATATGCCATTTTACATGACTTGGTCTTTGATCTCCGAGACGGAGTAAACGACCTCCAATTTCGGGTTCAACAAATGGAGGGGAGGTTATCTGTCCTGCTTCAGCTCCTCGCCAATCCCCCTGAAACCTCTCCTGAGGACTCCAGCGATGCTTCTCTTAGCGACCACGCGGTCAGCCTCCAGCATGATAATACAGAGGGGAGCTTGCAGTCTGAGGAAAAGACAAACACACCCCCGCCTAGGACAGACTCCGTGAGCATGCCGACCCTGGCAGGTAGCGAACGTGGTGAAGCAGATCTAGCTCCGGCAGCAGTAGTGGACGAGCAAAGCCCCAGACTCCAGCAACCTTCCTCGGCGACAAGTGTAAAGCTGGAAGCTAACGAGGACAAGGCCGATGACGCCACGGACATGCAATGGACGCTCAGCGGCGGGACACCTGTCATTGAGGAACCCTGGCCAGGCTTCCTGCCAGAGTATGTGCCGGATTACACACAGCTTGTTCCTTACTTTAGCTCTAGTGGCTCTCATGGTAGTTAATTTGTCTAGTTTTCTTCAGGAATGTTAGTAATTTTTGCAACTAGCTTATTATGGTTGGCTGAACTGGTTTCTCCTTATAGAGAAATTCAGTAATTACAACCACTGGACTCCATTATGTACTCTTGATCTTGAACCTCAGAAGGTTTTTTATATATAATACAAAAAACTTACTTACAAAAAAACACTACATAAACATTTATTATTTATTAAATATGAGCAATTTTTATATATATTTCAAGTAACTATGATTTTTATCCATACCTCTTGCTTCACTTTATTGAATTGATTTAAAAAATAAAAACACTTCTACATGAATTCGTCTATATATGTCAAAGAGACACCATCAATAAAATAATGGGTAGAAATAAATAAGCATACCTTATTAGGTGTTGACATAAAATAAGTTTTTTTCTTACCTCATTAGTTGTTGACATAAGTTGGGGCTTCCTTAGTGGGGAGTGTTAGTATATGGATTAGTCTTTTTTATTGATTAAAAAGTTTTTCTTTAAATACAATTATAATTTTATTAAAAAAAATTATATTGGTTTTCCAGATAACTTAATTATTTATACACATTTTATAATTAATCATCAATAATGTTATATGGATTAGTCTTTTTTAGTGATTAAAACATTTTTCTTTAAATACAATTATAACTTTATTAAAAAAAATTATATTGGTTTTTCAAATAACTTAATTATTTATACACATTTTATAGTTAATCCCTCAATAATGTTACTATTGTATATAAACCATTCTCATTTAATAACAAAGTATACTCTACTTTCTAAAATTTTCATTTAAACAATTCTCATTTATTAACAAAATATATTCTACTTTCCAAAATTTTCTTGTAGTAACAACTTATACTCTATTTTCCAAAATTATATTTTGTAATCTAGGCTAGGTGTGGTTTTGATTCTTTGCAATACAATATTCATGTAATCTAGAAATTAATTAGTAATGTTATTATTTTTTGAATTGTTTAACTATACTAAGTATATTAAGTTTGGCCTAACATTGTCACTGCAAAAAAGAAAGATTGTCTATAAATGTAGAGCTATAACTAACTACATAATGCCATTTTAATCCACATTTATTATATAAGCTAATCTCAATTTTTCCAAATCATGAAATTGATAACAAACTTGTCATCTTCACATTCTATGGATTATAATAAAAAATTACATTCCATGAATTATAATAAAAATATATATAATATATTACAAAATTAATGATTAATTATAATTCTTTGTTCAAATTGAATGAATAGCATTTTATATGATTGAACTTATTTAACCTAATTTCATAAATGTGTTTCTTTTAATTTAATTAGTGATACATTATAATATTAATTCTCTGTTCAAATTAAATGAATAGCATTTTATATGATTGAACTTATTTAACCTAATTTCATAAATGTGTTTCTTTTAATTTAATTAGTGATACATTATAATATTGTGCAAATTTAAATTTAGATCCAAAATTCACAATCATATAATGTATATTCTGAAGTGTTTTGTTTTAATGTACAACAATACCTTAAAATATACGGTTTGTGAGAAATGTGTAATATTTTAATGCAATAAAATTCTAAAGGGTATGCTTATTGTGCTTTATTATAATTTTAGTTTTCTTTTCTTTTTTAAGTTTTTTAATTTTTTTATATACAACATTTTCAATATCATATTGTTTTTTTTAAATTTTAGAGGTCATGTATATTGTGCTTTATTATAATTCTAGTTTTTCTTTTTTTAAAGTTTTTTTTCTTTTTTCTATGCACCACATTTTCAATATCATATTATCTTTTTGTTGTGTATAAATAATTGTTCTATGTTGCTTTTTATTACTAATTGTAATGTTATTAAAATTCAATTGTTTGAAACCTATTTTATGATATGTTGCTACTTGAAACTTGTTCCTTTATCTTTT
>JASDQU010101701.1:325969-339028 GCA_032191745.1 Picea mariana
CCATTCCAATCAGAATATCATAAGACCCCAATGGTATGATATTTAGATCAATACTAGTATTCACGCCATTAAGACTTATAGAACAATTTCTGACCATATCATGGATTCTTCTTTTGGTTCCAGTGGCTAACTGAACCAAACTTGCGTTTCCAAGTTTACTTTTCTCCAAATGTAATATATCCACTATCTTAGGATCAATGTAGACATGAATTTCTCCTGAATCAATAAAAATAGAAACAGGTTGATTTATGATCTTACCTTCCACCTCGATCATATTGGATTGGTACTCTGCTTGTTGATCATTTAAAGCTGCATAGATTCTTCCCATATCTTCCACTGTTGTATCCTTTTGGATGTCTTTCACAGTCTTCACTCTGTCCTTTCTGTGTGGGCAATCCTTGTACATGTGATCTTCCTTGCATCCCTAACATTGGATTGGTGGTCTTCCCCTTTTTCCCAAGGAATATTCTTTCTTGAAATCCCCCTTAGCATATTGATCTTGATGATTTCTATTAGGCTCATTTCTATTGAAGGGAGGTTTGAATCCTTTCCTCCTCTGATCGGACTTCACACTTTTCTTGTCCTTCCAAGATTTCTGATGAGATTCTCTTCCCTGGCCTTGCTCATACATGTATTTATCCTTCCTGATGGCCTCGGTCAAAGTCTTGGGTTCATCATAATTGATCTTTTCCTTATAAAAGGATGGCAGTCCACTTAGAAATATCTGTATTTTCACTTTCTCATCACCAATGAACCTGACATACTTTAACAATCTCAAGAACTTCTTCTCATATTCTTCCATAGTCATTCTTTTCAATCTGAGTTCAAAGAAATCCTACATCTTATTGTCATAGAAATGTTGTGAGAGGTACCCCTTCTGGAAGTACTTCTTGAACTGTTTCCAAGTGATCCTACTTTCATTAATGTGCTCCACTTGCTTCAGTTGGTCCCACCACATTGCAACTTTCTCGTGTAAGTGGTAGGTGGCAATCCTGACTTCTAGGTTTGATGAATATTTATGAAACTGAAAATATCTCTTGAGCCCAATAAACCATGCTTCGACATCAGCTTCCTTTTCTCTTTCACCCTCAAAGGAAGGTGTCTTGAGCTTCTTCATATCTCCTTGCAAACTATCTACCTCTTGTTTCCTTCTTTGGTGTTTGACAGGAGACACCTATGGAATTCTTACGGGATCATTCAATGCATAAAAATTTCTTTCTGAGTAAGGAGGTGAGTGGTGTCCATGAGATTTGCTAGCACTTCTGAAATAACTAGCTCTTCCATGATCATCCCTTCTTTCATGGCACCTTCCTTCTTCCTCTTGTCTTGAGTTTTATCCCTTCTCCGTTAGTCTCTGCAAATGATTTAAGCTCTGCAACACTCGAGAATTTATCTGACTTTGCTCTCTCATTAGTCTCTCATTGTCTGCTTTGTAGCTCTGCACTTTCATCTTCCGTCTTCTTACTGTTTATATTAACATTTCATGTTCTCCTTTTCCCTTGCGTACATTGGAATCTATCTCTGCATTACCAACTCTTGTATTCTGGCCTTTGGCCTCCTTATCATGATCAAAGGCTCCCTTGCCTTCTTCCATTTACTCAATATGCATCCTGATTTGATGCGTTTAAACCCCTTAATTCTGCAAAATGTGCAAGCAACCATTTTGTTAGAATTATGCATATGATAAACAAAGTTGCCAAATTATGCTACAAGTCTCTTTATTTATTTTTGTTCATGGAGATCATATCCCCATTCTCTGAAAATAACAATGTCATGTTATCCTTGGCTGACACATAGTTTCATCCTACACAAGAGCTTCCTTCAAACCACCTTCCCAAGTGACCACGACTAGAAACTATGGCTAAATCCTTCCTTATCACTTTTCTATCTTGAAGACAACCAATTCGACCCTTAGCCCTCCTTCCCTCAAATCTCAATCTGCATATGACCATGACCATGACCCTGTGATTAGCTAAAAAAGTGCTTGTCCAGAGCTTCAGGACTTCGAAACTTTCAGCCAGGACTGGATCAATGGTCCTTGTCCTCTTTCACAATTAAAAATCTAGATCCACTTAGGGACTTTGCGATTCAGGAGTCTCAACTTTCCTCGCTTGCCTCCTCCTGGAACTCTTTTTCCCAGAGTTCATGATCTGTCGATGGGTGTCCTCCCACAGATCAGTGGCTGTGAATCGCTTCCTCTCTTCGAGCTTCAGATGTTTCAAAACTTTCTTCCTACACTTTCTCCTTGAGTGCTTTCACCCGAAGTTGACGATCCTTTGACGTGTGTCTTCTGGAATCAACGGTCGATATGCACTCCGGACTTCGAGAGTTTTCAACCCAATGCAACCTGTCACATATTTCCCCACTGGAGTGCCTAGTGTATGGACTGTATGATCTGTCACTGTGTGACGAAATACTGGAAGTGGACACATGGCCCAATCAGGTGGGTGACATGTGTCACATTCTAACTGACATTTCAATAATCCATATGCTCAAAACTTACTGACATGTGGCACACATCCCATGTGTCTACGTCATCCCAGATTACATCTATAAGCCACGTCCCTTCGGAAATTCTAGGATCCACATCACCTCTAGGTGACGTCATCGTGCCCCATCACTTCGGCTCTTTAGGCTTTAGGACTTCGGGAGTTTCCATACTAGCACACTTCTAGTTCTCCTAAACTTCGCATTCCCGAACTGGCCAATCTGTCACCATGTGTTCTCCTGTATAGGATGACTAAGATTCACTTCGGGTATTCACCCAGAGTCCACGGATCTTCACCATGTGCCCTCCTTAATCTTACAGTTGAGGCTTACTTCGGGTCTTTGGACTTCAAAAATCTCAAATTTAAAAAACTTATCTGGCCCCACTGACTTTTATCTGAAGCCATGGATCTAGTGACGCGTGGATCTCGGTAGATCAATGGCTAAGATCCTTTCGGGTCTTCAGGTTTCAGAAATATCAAACTTCAAACCCCTCGAAGTACACAGGATTCTGCCATGTGTCCTCTTGAATCATAGGATTGAGGCTTATTTCGGGTCTTTGGACTTCAGAAATCTCAAATTTCAAAACTTATCTGGCCCGACTGGTTTTTATCTAAAGCCCTAGATCTAGTGACATGTGGCTCTCGACAGATCAATTGTTGAGATCCTTTCAGGTCTTCGGGTTTTGGAAATCTCAAACTTCAAACCCCTCGAAGAACATGGGATTCTACCATGTGTCCTCTTGAATCGAATGGTTGAGGCTTACTTTGGGCATTCACCCAAAATCCACAGATTTACACCACGTCTCTTCTGGATCAGATGACCCAGATTCACCTTGGGTGATCCGACACTTGAGATTTACTCCGGACGATCTGGTGACTGAGATCTATTTCAGATGATTAGACGATCGAGATTTACTTCGGCTCTTCGGCTCTCCAAGCTTTAGGAGTTTCAAATCTCAACTGAAAACCTCTCGAATAGATTTCTCTGGAGTTACTGATCTGCTGACACGTACCTCATGGTGATAAATAGTCAGGATCTACTTCAGCTATATCGAGTTTCTATGTTTGATCCCTAACATGTCACATCACTACATGCATTTCAATTTGAGGGTCACACATCGACGGTTTGAGTAACCCTCTTTTCACCCCGCAAATCTCCTAATGCTGACACGTAACCCCCTTGGGTAAACTACGGTTTGGATTGCGGGACCGCCTTGGGAAATTATCTCCCGTGCAACTTGGTTCCCTACAATGCTTCCTCTCAGTTGATCTCACTCTCCAATGGGATCTAACGGTGGTGACCTTAGCCCTTGCTTCCTTTTCATCAGACGACCCATGTTCACCTATCCTTTGATCCAACGATCCAAGATCTCTCCTAATCGTACAATGATGATCTCTCTCGAATTCGAAGGGGGACGGTCACGATCCTTCGAACCCCTTACACAGGTCTCTGACATTCTATCTCCTGTGTAGATTCTAAAACACCATTCCTCTTGAGATTTTCAATTTAACAGTCAAAACTCGATCTCGACCCCAAGACTCTGACCAACAGACTTGGCCTATATTGGCCCAATGTTTCAAGTAGAATCTCTGATACCAAATTGTAACATACCCATCCACCCACAGGACGGGGTATGCTACCTTCAAGCCCACCCTTGGACTTAATTCTTTTACTGATACCTTTTTAAAATTTAAGGATGCATAAAAGGAAAGACTTTAACAACATGCAAAACAGTAGTCAGCAAGCATGCATAGTCTAAAGATTAAATTAAACGATAATTAAATATATAGTGGAAATACATTCATATACATGCAAATGATACCATAACAGATAGCACTTATCTTTATGAAATATGACATCAACTGGCTACAGACCAAGGACGTTCCACCCAACCATACACACCTCTATTCCAAATCTCAACAACATCGTCACCCCCGATCCATGGCTATGAATCCACACGTACGGTTCTAGAGTGTTGCTTGGCTTCCCAAACTAGTCATCACCCAAGCTCTCACAGTCTTCCTATCTCTCACAACAATCCAATTACCCATCTCTCTTCTACCCAAATTGCACCACCTGAGAAATTGGACCTCCACCCTTCTCTACCATGTAGTCCCTCAGGCAGTCCTTCTCCTTATTCAGGCTCCAGCGCAACTGGTCCAGAACCTCAATGCTGGAATTATCAAGACTCGCAACTATGAGAAATATTGGACACAGGCTAACACATCTCAGACATACAGGACTCAAATCACGGCTGGATCACACTAGCGACCACTACAACCCACCATACCATGGCTAATTCTTCAGCAATTCGGTTCCCCTTTCCCAAGCCAAGACGTGGATGAGGATGGATCAATGAATGGGTAAGTGGGTGCATGAAAGTGAACGAGGGAAATGAATGAACGTACATGAAAGTAGTGAACAAGACATCGGGCGAACCCCCCCCATCAAACCAGAGATGGGTTTAAGTAACTTAATTGGGAATCAAGAACCTCCTGACCTTCTCCAAGAAGCTCATGTAACCGATCCCCTCCCTTACGCAAAAAGGGTAATTAACATAGGAATAAGCACTTAGCCCCTCAAGCCCCCTCTCTTGTGGAATCATAGCCCCCTATAACTCTAGTTTTTGTTCGTCTAGCATCCAACCATGTATTTATTATTAATAATGATAGAAAACATTACATGTCTTGGGCATACTAGCCTTTTAATAATTGTTCGTTTCCCCTGGCCTCTCAACATTGTAATAATACATTATTAAAAAATGGGGGTTCGAAAACAGATCCATAATATATCCACAACTACAAGAAGAAAAGGTATGGTTTTCATATGTGTAGTGTTGAATCTATGAATCTGGTTGAGGGTTTTCCTTGTAAATATGTTGGATTCCCTATTGGAAGTTTAGGGCTTGATGTAGAATGGTTTTGAGGTAGATCTATTGAAGTATATTGTTAGTGCATGTCTGAGTCTTGTTGGTTTATCTTGTGGTACATTGTGAGAGGTTTTTGTTAGTGGTCTTGATATATGATTGGTACACATGTGAGGCTACATAATAGTGAGGTTTTGGCACATGATTTGATGTAAGGGTTTATGGTATTTGGTTATGTATGGTGTGACTTATTTCCAAAGAACTTTTGATGGTTATATTGGTATATATCTTTGGTATATGATTGAGATACATGTTGAGACATATCGTTGATGAGTTGGCACATACATGAGGTATATGGTATGGTGATGTTGGTACATCTTGATGAGTCATAGTTGTTGTGTAGTTGATGCATTATTGGTACATTTTTTGTACATTGTTAGAGGCACTTGCTAGTAGTACTGTTGGCACATGGTTTATGGATGATGTGGCATATATGAGTTGGTATACTTTTAGAAGCACATCTTGATTGCGATACATCTTGTTGATGTTTGTAAGTAGTCTTGGTTGATGCAAATCTTGGTGATATTGTGCATATGGTTGAGAGTTGTCTCAGTGATTGATCTTGGTGAATATATCTAATTGGTTGATGAGATTGATGTGATAGGTTGATGTGACAGGTTGTTGTGGCAGGTTGTATTGTGCATAGTTGATGCACTTGTGTTGGTACAGATTGTTCGTACACGTTGTTACAGGTTTTTGGTAGGTTGTTTGGTGCATATTGATTGGTATAGGTTGTTACAGGTTGTTGGTACAGGTTGAAAGTGACAAGTTGACAATGGAATTCTTTGATTCAACGACATGTTGTCTACATTTGGCATTTATATTTCAGGGTGGTTGGACGGGGAAAGGAATATGGTTGTAGCCTCCTTCCGGTTGGTGTCATAGAATTAGGGATTTGGAGCTTCCTCCAGGTTGGATCCTGAGAACTAGGTGGTTGTATCCACCTTCTGGTTGTAGACATAGAACATAGGGGGTTGTAGAGTCCTTCTAGTTGTAACGAGAGGATTGGGGAGTTCGGCTTCCCTCAGGTTGTAGCCTGAGAAACTAGGGGGTTGGATCCTCCTTCTAGTTGGAGTTGGGGAATTGGAATTTGTTTTCTCCTTGAACGTAATTCTTAAATACATATAACAAAATCATTATGTGGTTTTATCCCGCATTGGGTTTCCATGTAAAATACTGGTGTACTGTGCATTGTGTGGATGTGTCTATTATTGATTATTATGCACCGATAGATTTTAATGTTTTATGATTACATAATATATTAATGATTAAATGATGAACATTATGAAATAAGTTAAAGGAATACACATTGTGGTTAAAAGGATTAATAAGTAGTATAAATTTCTCACTACTGATTCACCCCCCTCTCAGTAATCCAACACAAGGAATTGATGAAGCTGATGGAGATTGGGAAAAGATTGAATCTATTTTTAATAAACAAAATATTATTCAAGCCCATGAGATAGAAAATCGGATAATGACTTTAAGTAAAAATGATATTTCTCGCATTGAAAACTATTTATCTAAGATAAACACTTAGACCTTTATGTGCATAATGTAACATAATAATGGGAGAAGAGAATTGCATATATATATTATTTTTTCTAATCTTGGTAGTACATATTTAGTGTTTTTATCTACCTTATATTTACTAGAGGAGCTCTAGGGATTTCTTATAAAATTCCCTCTCTTGATTCCTTTTGTGATGCTTTGATTAGAGAGAAAGATAAGGTTGTGCAACTTGGAGTGATGAACACTGCAGGTACCTCCACCAAATCCTTAGTGGCCCAACACAAATATAAATACAAAAATCTCAAGAAGCAACATCCTCACCACAACAACAAGAAAAACAAGGGTCGCAAACCCACTCAACCAACTTCCACTTCTAATGGTGACAAAGGAGAAAAATCTAAAAGTAAGAAGACTTACAGGCATTGCAACTTTTGTGGAAAAGATGGTCATGATGAGTCCAAATGTTTTAAGAAGATGACATATTTATAAGCAACGATGAAGAAACAAAACATCAATATTGGTTCTACTTCTTCTTCTTTTCATGGACATTCACTTTCTACTTCTAATTTATCCTTCAATGGAACTTTTACTTCTTCTTATAATGAGTGGACTATTTATTATGGAGCATCTGATCATATGGATAAGAATAAAGCCAATTTTTCTTCTCTAAATGAATGTAACACGAATAAAATATGTGTTGGTGATGATAGATCTTTTAGTGTTGTAGGGTCTAGAACAATACAGGTAGATAATGGTCATTTTAATGATGTAGTATGTATTCCAAGTATTTCTTACAACCTTCTATTAGTATATCAAATAACTCATTCAGGTTAAGGTAAAACCGTAGAGTTTTCACCTCACCAAGTTGTAATCGATTATCTAAAATATCCTCAGCATGTTCTTGCAATTGGAATTGTTGATGATATTACCAGGTTGTACAAATTTGAAAACTTTGGGACATCACTTTTTCCATTAGTTTTTGTTGCTGACAACGATGTATTGAGCAAAATTTGACATGAACGGTTTTGTCTTCTAAACTATTTCTCATTGCATCAACTATGTAATCAACAAATGGTGACTGATCTTCCTCTAGTTTCATGCAGAGATAGAGTTTGTGTTGATTGTGTTCTCGAAAAAGATCATCGAGACAATTTTGATAAACATGCCTCTTGGCACACCTCGACCCCTTTGCAGCTTTTTCATAGTGGCTTATGTGGTCCACTTTCTTCTCCTTGTTTTTCTGGGTGCAAACGTTTCTTAACTTCTATTGATGAACTTTCCATATGCACTTGGGTTTACTTCTTAAAAATTAAAAGAAACATTTTTGACAAGCTCTTGGCCTACAAGGCCCTTGTAGAAAAGCAATCCAGACATCAACTTTAAATATTAATAATAGATAATGGAGGAGAATATGTGAAAAATCAATTTACAAGTTACTGCACTGTAAAGGGTATCCAAATGGAACAGATTGTTCCATATACACCACAACAAAATGGTGTTGCTAAAAGAAAGAACTACACTTTAAAATAAATGGCTAATTGTATGATCCATTCTAATGGATTAAGTCTAAAGTATTGGTCGGAATCCATTAACTTTGCAAATTACATAGTAAACTTCACTCCCACTAAATATATTAAAAATATAACACATGAAGAAGCATGGAATAAAATTAAGCCAAATGTAACTCACTTCCTTGTATTTGGCAGTGTAGAATGGACTCACATTCCTGATGATAAAAGGAAAGCATTGCATCCTAAAAGTGATAATTGTACAGTTTTTGGTTATTCTCAATATGTCAAAGGTTACATACTTCTTCAACCACATTGTAATGAAACTATTATTAGAAGAGATGTTAAATTTGATAAAATTATCTTGGCATGCAATTTGAATTCGACGATTGGGCCTTCTTCCTCCTGTGAGCCATATTTGTTGTTTGTGCTATCTATTTCTCCTATTATAGTTTCTTCTTCTTCATATGATGACATTGAGGATGAAAATCCACCTCTGACTTCTCACCTTCTTCCATATGAGTCCATTGAACCTAAACTAGCACCAACACCATCACTTCCTAGATGGGTTTGTTCAACATGAGAAGCAACTGGTTATATTTTCAGTGATCCTTCATATTAGTGTCATAGACGTTCATAGTTCCAGTGAGCCTCTTCTCTTTTGGCTCAAGTTTCAAATACTCATGATCTAAAGACATTTACAGAAGCGTTAGGTAATCTTTATTGGGATACAACAATGAATGAAGAGTATCATTCTTTAATGGAAAATGATACTGGGTATCTTGTACCTCTTCCAAAGGAAGAAATCTTGTTAGATGTAAATGGGTCTAAAGAACTAAGTATGCATAAGATGAAAGTGTTGAAAGACACAAGACTTAGTTATTTTACAAAGTATTCTCCCAAGTTGAAGGAATTGGCTACAATAAAACCTTTTCCCCTGTCACCAAAATGAATTCCATCTTCTTTGTTCTTTCCCTTACTGCCTCACATAAATGGGAGGTCCATCAGATGGATTCTAAATCTGCCTTCTTGCATGGGGATTTGGAAGAAGAAATATACATGAAACAACCTCCTAGCTATGTCCAAAATGACTCTATCCTTGTTTGTCTCCTTAAGAAATCTCTTTATGGTATTTATCAAGCTCCTCGAGCTTAGTATGCCAAAATGGAAAACTTTCTTCTTGACACCAACTTTTCTATATGACATTCTAATCCTAATGTCTATACCAAGAAAGTAGGAAGCCATCTCATAATCTTTGTCCTTTATGTTGGCAACCATATCATTACTAGTAGTGACTCAAAATTTTTAAACCATGTGAAAACCAACCTTAAGAAGAAATTTGAAATGACAGACTTAGGATTTTTTCACTATTTCCTTGGCCTCCAAGTTTTGCAAACCAAGGAAGGAATTTTTCTTTCCTAGTCTAAGTATGTTTGTGACCTTGTTCATTGCTTTCACATGGAATATTGTAAACCAACCCCTTCTCCCTTCTAGTTTGGAGTCAAGCTTTCTTCTACCTATACTTCTCCCGAAGTTGATGCCACTTTGTATCATCAATTAGTTGGTAGCCTCTTATGCTTGACTCGTACCTGTCCTGATCTTTCCTTTGTTGTTGGTCTTATTTCTTGGTATATGTGAACACCCCATGAAATCCATTGGAAAGAAACTAAAATAATACTTAGGTATGTCAAGGGTACAGTTCAATTTAGGATACATTATAGTTAAGGGGGGTCTCCTTTATTGGTTGGTTTCACTAATTCAGATTTGGACGACGTTCCTAATGATCAGAAGTATACTACAGGTTATTTTTTCAGCCTTGGTTCAAGACCTGTCACTCTGGACTATAAGAAGCAACATGCTATTTGTATTTCTTCAGCAGAATCATAGTACCGAGTAGTGGTTAATGCAACTCAGGAAGCCTTGTGGCTTCAATAGATCCTTTTAGAGTTTGGATTCCAACAACAACAGTCAACAAGCCTTTGGTGTGACAATTAGAGTTCCATCAAGCTCACCAAATATCTAGTTCAACATCATTGCAACAAACAGATTGAGCCACACATGCACTTCATTAGAAAACTCATTTATGATCGAGTTATTCAAGTGCTCTTCTTCGCTACAAGAATATCAAGTTGCAAAAAATTTCACAAAGTCCCTTAGAGGAGTTCAGGAAGTTTTCATTAAGAGGGGATAGGCTCTAATGCCTCCTTCCTTCTCCTATTTTTTCATCTTTGCAAATACTTCATTCCTATCCCAAGTTGTTCTTAAGGGGGGATGTTAGGATATTTAGACACTTATGATTTAGTTAAGATCAACTTGGTTTATTATGTCGTTAGGTAAAAGTGTGTTTCTTATTGTGTTTATTTAGTATGCATTTGTAGTTAAGAAATTTGAAGGCCACGATATGTTCTCGACATAGAGTGATCTGACGATTCATATTCTCCTCGATCTTAACGACTACATATGATCTTTATTTAAAGAGCATGGAGGGTAATTTACTAATGATCAATTGTGAGAAAATATCTTGTAAAATATCTTTGTAAATTTCTTTTGCATCAATACATTTCTTCAAGTGGCAACATTGGTTGGGGTCATGGATGTTTCCTTATAGGTTTTTTAACACGTGAAAACATCGGTGTGTTGATGTTTGATCTAGTTGCAAGAATGGTTACTAAATGAGTTCTTCCTCAGTTGGAATACGTGTGTTGTCAAACAAAAAAAGTGTCGTTTAATGCCTCAAAATGGATCTAGAAGATTTCAAACGTTTTTTTGGATCCAAATTTCCAAATTTGAACCAACCGCTAAAATGTATCTACAATTTGATTCCTCCAATTTTTTTCACCCATAAATCATTGATATCAATGACAAATGATTTATTGATCCAATCTAGATCACTCGTAGATCAATGCAAAAACTATATCAAAATAAACAACTAAAATCTTAAGTAAATAGGGAACAACGAAAGTACTATATTATTTTATATTGGTTGTGTTGAGGGTAAAAAATTAAAGGTGAATGAGTTGTAAACAAATTTGATAGATAGCTCAAATAATTGTATATTATTTTTTATATGGGATTTTGTTGTTATGAGGGTCCACTCCTTGTGTTACCTTCTAATAGGAAATATTTTGATCCTCTTTGAAATTCTTAAAGAATGTATTTAAAGATAGTTTATCGATATTTTCTAGTCTGTTTTTTTTTTAATAGAGATTAAAGATAAACTTACTAAATTTGTTAATAAATATAAGAAATGAAGATAACCATAAAATTTAATAAAAATACATAATGAATTAAAAAAGTTAAAGGATTAGGAATAAGAGTAACTAAACATAAGAGTGATTCAAATATATGTCACTTAATGTGATATCTCCTCCTCCTATCTAAAAACTGTCCATTTATCACTAAAATGTATTTAAGAATATTTGACATAGATGTCACAATTCTCTTTGCTTAATTTCAAGACTTATTTCACTCTTCTAATTTTATTAATATTTTTTTTTACCATTTCCATATTTTAAAACATCTCCTCTCAAATCAACTACTTTGTTTTTTATTAAGATATATCTTCACTTAGATTCGCTATCATTTTTGGGCCATGCTAAAAGATTAATATGTAATTTATAAAATAAATAACAACCATGAAAAAATATAATGGATTGGAATCAATTATATTATAATTTACACTATAAAATTCATCAACTACTTTGTTTTTTATTAAGATATATCTTCACTTAGATTCGTTATCATTTTTGGGCCATGCTAAAAGATTAATATGTAATTTATAAAGTAAATAACAACCATGAAAAAATATAATGGATTGGAATCAATTATATTATAATTTACACTATAAAATTCATTGAAAATTCAAGATGACTCCTACTTAGGTTAAAATGTGTATAGTGATTATGACTAAGACCGGTTAAACGTGATCCCTTTTCTACCATGACATCCTCATTTACAAGCAATCTTGCACTGATGTTAGCACTTTAAAAAAAAATCCCTTTAAAATTTTCTACAACATAAAACAAACAAAATATATTAAAATAAAAATTAGAATTATAAATAAAACTTTTAATAAAATAAATATCTATATTTGAAATATATATATATATATATATATATATATATATATATAAACTACATAATCATTAGTCACGAATTAATTATTAGTCACGATTGGCACTTTATATATATATATAAGTCACGAATGACACTTTCCTATGAAAGGCCTCTCCACTAGAATCCATAAGACCTATAAATATATAACAATGATATGCTACCAATATAAGGAAATAAAATTTATGAAATAAATTATATGCATAATTTGATACGAAAATTAAAAATACATAACATTACATTCGCATATGTAGAGACACATTGTTGACCTAAATACAATTCCTTTCCAATTAGAATATATATTCACTGTCATCTTAATTGAGACACAGCACTACATCGGCGATTCGCTTCATTTGGATTGTGATTTGTCCATCGACGTAATTTATTATGTTTTTATTTGATGTGATTTATTGATTTGTAATCCTCATTGCTAAAAAAAATTCCAAATCAATTGACTTCACTTCGATGTCGATGTCATTTACTGAGTTTTTTAATTGCTTTGTAGTTAGA
>JASDQU010101702.1:28916-42553 GCA_032191745.1 Picea mariana
ATATGGGTCATAGATTAATGACTTACTCTCGCAGTTAATCCCAAAAATTGATATCTAATATGTTGCATTGCAGAAGCCCTTCTATGCTTAAATTATAAATGTTAATGTTGAAGTGAGATGCATAGATATTAGTAATCAATTTTAATTATAGTTTTATAGTTGGGTTGTAGTTACTAAAAAAAAGTATTTCATGGCTTCTATTATTATTGAAATGGTACGTACAGGTTGTCTTTGGTTTAGAAAAAGATAGTCTTTAAACAATATTTTGAGGTTTAATGTTCTTACATTTGTAATGCATTTTTCTCTTTGAAAATTGCAAAGAGGGCATAAAATTTTGTCTTATAATATAGCGTAACTAGCTTACCTTGTTAGGTATGTCTATGAGATAAATTATGTTAGCTTACCTTGTTAGGTATGTCTATGAGATAAATTATGTTTGTTATTTGTAGGCATATGTGTGACTTATTTTTAGATGGTGTTTGAGAAGCATTATGATGTTTAGAGAACCAATTAAATAGATGGATGGGATTGATTATTTTGTCAATAGTTTGAGTCAAAAATGATGTTTATTCATAATGAAATGATTGTTGGCTAGATTTTTACATAATTGACTAAATAGTTTGAGTCAAAAATGATGTTTATTCATAATGAAATGATTGTTAGCTAGATTTTTACATAATTGACTAAATAAACAATGCAATGGTTTTTTTGTTTAATGTATACCATTATTAAATGCAATTCTTTAGTCATTGTCTATTTGCAAACAAAAGATACCAAGAATTCATCATTATAATTGAACTATATTCTTCTTAATATTTTTCTTGTGATAGTGAACTTTTATAGTTCCATTAGTGATTATTAGTTATGCTAATGCCTCTATAATAAAATCTATAGACGTGAATAATAGATTAGGCTAGTTTTCCACTCATTTATTGTTTGTTTTACCAATAGAACTGAAGTCTTGCATACTTTCATTTTAATCACATAAATATCCTCCTATTTGCATGTCTTCTATTATGGGTTAGTTAGATTGGCCTAGTCCTTACTTATATTTTCAAATGAAGACAACTTTCATTGCACCACCCATGTCTTCATGTTTTAGATCCTATGTGATTATTCACATTCTCCAAAAATTTTGTTTGAATGTTTCTTTTATAGATAATGTATATTTTGTGGCCAAGGGTTAATTTGTAAGATCAAATAAACAAACTATCTTGCAATTTATGCATTTCATAGTTTAGAAAGAATCATCTATGAGGTGGGGTTAATTTGTAAGATCGAACAAACAAACCATCTTGCAATTTATGCATTTCATAGCTTAGAAAGAATCATCTATGAGGTGGACCACCTGCTTGTTTTCAAGGTAAAAACATTTTCCATTACTTGGAATCTATAAAAAGGAAATCATCTAATGTACAATAAATGATATGCCAATTTGATTATAGCTTTACCATAAAGTTACTAGTTTTTCATAAGGGAAGAAACATGGTTTCGCAAGAATTTGAATAGATGAATAGAGCTCACATGTTTAAAATTTCAACAATGATTTATGTCATTAAATGACCAATGTAGATAGTATTAAATAAAGGATTTTGACTTGATACTATATTTTGAAAAACTARTTATTGGGTCRATAATTGTATYTTGRCAAGTGCCTTTATATCTAGGGATGATTATTTATCTAGGTCTTTTACCTTGTGTTGAACTGATGGGTTAATCTTGACTTTGTYAAGACTAGTTTAACCTTGATTTGATCCATAATAGGTTTACAATAGGTAGTTTAAGGGCCCATGGTATTGAATAGTGCATGATATTCACTCATTATATTTGATGTGATGAAGCCTATCTAAAGGCTTGGTATATTCCATTGTAAAATGCCTCAAACATCATGTTCTTTGGTCATATTGGCCAAGGTACTAATAGATATTGGTGTTGGTTTTCCCATTAAAGTTTCCAGGGTAATCTCTCATGTAGATTTGTGTGTTTTATTTTGCTTCTCAGTTTTTTCTCATTTTTAATATGGTATTAGAGCTAGATTGACCTATACTTTCTAATGAGAGTGGTCTTATGTTGAGAGCCATGGAGAGTGAGCTTGTAAATCCGTTGATCTAAAATTTGATGTGATAAGGGATTTATTGGATAGCATGATGGAATACATTGTCTTTACTAGAGAAGTTGTTGCATAGTCATGATGAAAAAAAATTCCCCGAAGGCACTGGAAAAGATGGAGTTGTTGCAAATATGTAGATCTGTCAAGTTCAAGTAATACCTACGTAGATTTGTTAAGGAAACCTATTGTATATGACCATAATATATATTGAAGTGTATTGATGGTGTCTTATTGAGTATAAACTATTGGGCATATTCATGTAAATGTTGATATGTATATGGAAAAGTCTCCTTCCATGTGCATATACCTAGTTTATCTTGGATCACACTACTAAAAGTAAATAGTACTAGTTTTGTTCCTTTGTGGTATGTGTTATCTAAATGTGCCAATGTGTATTTCTTTGTGAGGTTCGATGTTGTTGGAGCTATGGGTGTTAGTTGCATATAGAGGTCACTAGATAGTGATGGAAAAACCTATGAGGATATTGATATATTGGTGCAAATGGAGGTCCATGGATTTGTTGAATGATGCAAGTCAAACGGTAGTGATTGTATGGATAATCTAGTGAATTGATGGTGTGTGTTGGTTCTACTATGCGATATGTGATTCACCTAAGTATAGTAATGGAAAACATGTGGGTTAGATATAGAATTGAGTGTGTGACCCAACTGCATCAAGTGAAAAGGTTAGTGTGTGTTGAAGTGATCTAGAATGTGCTAATGTTGCTAGTGTCTAGCTAGAGTGAAACGATGCTGTAATTTTTATTTGCTACCCATGGAAATTTGTTGTGTATGGCTATGATCATGGAATTACCTTAATCGTGGAGAAGAATATGATATGCTTGGAAAATTCATGGTGGCCATGATAGATCTATTGAGATCTACAAATGCGGCATGCTCATAGTGTTGCATCAGAATCCAAAGAGGCTATTATTTTTAATGGTGGGCAGTGGCATGCCTTCACTAGTTTTGAAAGGTGTGGCTTAGAGAGAGATCATTGCAAAGGAGCATTCCATTTTATGCATATATCAGTATAGAGCACATAGCTAATAAGGCTCGGGTGAGCTCGCTAGTGCATGATGTGTGGTATTGGTCCATGCCTTTAGTGGTTTCTTATGTTTTGTTTTCTTTCTTGATGCTTGAGAATCTAGGTCTTGGAAGTAGTGAATGTGGTGGCTAAAAGAGACAATGAGAAATCCATGTAAAGGCATATACTATGTTTGCATACTTGGCTTGTTGTTCAAGGGTTAATCGGTTAATGTTGCTATGATTTATAGACATGTTATTTGTCTTTGATTTGTGGGCTTGAAATGGAAGAAACAATTGGATTCCTCTTGGGTATACTTTTGTCTTGAAAGAAAACGTTGGCAAGGCTTTTGTATTAAACATTGGAGGTATATTGGTTAAGATACACAACGTTTTTATTTGCTTTTTGAGCATTGGAGGCACAAAATGTAGTGATTCATGGGTTTATGAGTCATGGTTAATGACACAATAAATTGTTGAGAGAGGATGAAGAAGTGGTTAGTTCATATAAGGTGTATTTGGAGCAAGACGGATGTGAGAAATGAAAATGGTTGATGTTTCATAGCATCATATCATGCTCAAACATGTGTCTAAAAATGGATATTTAGACACTTAGGAGTTAGTTAAGATCAACTTGGTCTAATGTGTTGTTAGGTAAACGTGTGTTTCTTTAGTATGCATTTGTAGTTAGGTAATCTGAAAGTCATGATATGTTCCCGACATAGAGTGATATGACGGTTCATATTCTCCTTGATCTTAATGACTACATTGATTTGTGGCTGAACACCTGATTGGTCCATGATCTCTATTTAAAGATCATGGAGGTTCAGTTGTTGATGATTGATTGTGAGAAACTCTCTTGTAAATTTCTTTGTAATCTTTTTATCTTGCATTAATAAATTGCTCCAAGTGGCCACGTTGGTTGGGGTCGTGGATGTTTCCCCATAGGGGTTTTACCGTGTAAAAACATTGGTATGTTGATATTTGATCTAGTTAAGTGAGTGGTTACTGAAGGTGTTCATCCTCTATTGGAATACATGTGTTTTTGAACATGGTATCAAAGCAATTTGAAGACCCGCTCTCGTTGTACATTGAGATCGTGAAGTCGTGTTATTGTACATTTGGTTTCTTCCATTTCCATATATTTCTAGGTTGAGAGGATTGTTTCATTGCATCCGTAGAGATTGTTTTAGTTAAGGACACCTTTTGTTTCACTCGAAAAGGTTTTTGTTTACCCAAGATATTGTCATTTCAGTCATATCTAGAGGTCTAAAGCCTGAATACGCCCTTTTAAATTTTTACAGAGATAATATTTCAGTTTTATTTTTTTTATTTCCATGTTGCTACTCTTTTCGATTTGCATATGTTGTTTTCCCTGCGCTATATGCGATATTGGAAAATCAGAAACAGAGTAGAAAGGGTTTTCATGTCTCTGTATGCTCTTGGTTGTGCGCTCTATGTGATCTCGATAAATCAAAAATAGAGGGAAAACTTGCATTTTCCGTGTAAGCTAACTGATATCTAAACCTTGTTGTCGTCAAGAAGTGAAATGTTTTTCTTGTGTGAAAAGATTTTTTTATGAGCACGCACTCGAAGGTCATATTCCACCACCACCACCACCACAACAACAACAACCCCAATCCTCCTTCTTAACAATATAATGTATTTTGCACCAGCTCACTTGGTTAAAAATTGTTTTGTTAAGTAAGAGGTATTGTAGTTCATGTCTCGTTTTTGTTACTTTTTTTTTAAGTTCATGCATTCATTGTAAAGTTTATTTCACTTAAATTATAAAAGTGAATCACTATAAGTAGCTTTAATATTTTATTTTAAGTTATTTATTTTGCATGCAACTTTCATTTATAAAGTAACTTCATTGTAAAAGTGATCCCCACATATTCTATAAAAGTGGGTAACTTCATAAGCAACTTATTTGTAAAAGTGAGGTTATTACAAGGAGGAGTATCACCACGTGAATCAAGTTCTACTTGCCACGTGGTTCTTTGATTATTATTTATGCCTTTTTTCAAAAGGGCAAAAATTTCACATCCAAAGTCTATTTTCAATGTTGCTTTTCTTTTTTAAACAACCTATTTTTTCAAGATATTTCCATCCAGACCATCAGTTTCAGATTTTTCTGCACATTTTAATATGGCATCTCCCAGTGATATTTTTCTTACTAGTACCAACTACTTCTCATGGAAATCCCATATGGAGTATGTATTAAGAAGTAAAGGATTGTACCATATTACCTTGGGAAACGAACTAGAACCCAGGGATGATGAAAAGAAAGTAAAATGAGCTAATCAAAGTCACGAAGCACGTAGACTAATTAGAATGTCCATCTCTCATGATTTAAGGTTTCACCTTCAAGGAATTGATTCTCCCGATGTAGCTTGGACTAAGCTTGAAGTTGTTTTTGGTAAACACGATATTATTTGGGCCCACCAGATAGAAAATCAGTTAATGACTCTAAGTCCTAATGATTTTTCTTGCATTGAATTTTATTTATCTAATTTCAAAACACTTATACTTTTATGTATACACTACAAAATAGATCTAAAGGAAGATCGATGCATCTATATTATTATTTCTAATCTTGGTAATGCATATTTTGACTTTGTATATACCTTTTATGCCACTAGAGATGCTCTAGCTAGTGCCTATAAATATCCTACTCTTGAGTCTTTTTTTAATGCTTTGATTAGAGAGCAAGATAAACTTGTGCAACTTGGAATGATCAACACAGCAAGTACCTACAACAAAGCCTTAGTGGCCCAGAAAAAATATAAACTCAAGAATCCCAAGAAGCAACATCCTCACCACAACAACAAGAAAAACAAGGGTCCCAAACCCTCTCAGCCAGCTTCCGCTGCTAATGGTGACAAAGGAGAAAAATCTAAAAGTAAGAAGACTGGTGATAGACATTACAACTTTTGTGGGAAAGATGGTCATGTGGAGTATAAACGTTTTAAAAAGATGGAATCCTTAGAAGCAGTGATGAAGAAGCACAACATCAATATCGATTCTTCTTCTTCTTCTTCTTCTTCTTCTTCTTCTCATGGACATGCACTTTCTACTTTTGGTTTCTCCTTCAATGCAACTTATACTTCTTGTTTTGATGAGTGGCTTATTGATTACGGAGTATATTATCATATGGCTAAGGATAAAGCCATATTTTTTGCTCTTAATGAATGTAACACCAATAAAATATTTGTTGGTGATGATAGATCTCTTAGTGTTGTAGGGTCTGGAACAGTTCAAGTAGATAATGGTCATTTCAAAGATGTATTATTTTTTCCAAGTCTTTCCTGCAACCTTCTATCAGTGTATCAAATCACTCATTCAAGTGAAGGTAAAACCATAGAGTTTCACATCACCAAGTTGTAATCAATGATCTAAAATATCCTAAGCATGTTCTTGCAACAGAAATTGTTGATGATATTACCAGGTTATACAAGATTGACAACTTCGGGTCATCATCTTTTCCATCAGTTTTTATTGCTCATAGAGATGACTTGAGCAAACTTTGGCATGAGTGGTTTGGTCATCTAAACTATCTCTCATTGCAACAACTATGTAATCAATAGATGGTGATTGGTATTCCTCTTGTTTCTTGCAGAGATGGTGTTTGTGTTGGTTGTGTTCTCAAAAAACATCATCAATACATTTTTGACAAATGTACCTCTTGGCACACCTCGGCCCCTTTGCATCTTATTCACAGTGGCTTGCGTTGGACAGTTCGTTTGGATAGTTGGTTCTCATTCATGTCAACCCTTGGATTTTTCAAGATACCCCAAAGTTGCAATTGAGATTGATGGTGAGTTAGTTTTCATTAATGTCAACAAGAGTGGTTGGTGTCAACAGGTGTGATGGGTGCATTTGAAAAAGTCTACAAGAAGCCCCAGATGTATGGTTATGGGAATAAGGACATGAACGACAGTGTGAATGTAGGTAATACATTCATAGATGGATAGTACTTTTCATTTCGTTTCTGATGATATGTGGTATGCCACGTGGTTCCTCACGATTAAGGAGTTATGGTCTTGTAAAGTTGGAGGACCCTTAAGAATGATCTAGAAGCCCCTAGAAGGTCAACAAGTCAACAAGCAGTTACAAGTCATTCATTAAGGGTAAATTAGTTGCAACAAGAATTTAATTAAGGTTAAATTGGTTGCAACAAGAAAGTGTGGGTTAGCCCTAAAATAAGGAAATTGGGTAAAATAGTTACAAGCTAGCCCCTAAAGGAAGGCACTTGGGAAGTATAAATAAGAGATCAAGAGACTCCCATTTACACCTAATTGAGCACATTGAATATCTATGTTTTAAATTGTTATGGGCAGGTACTATTGGCATATCTGAAGCACTAGGTCTGACGCAACGAAGTTCAATGAAGAGAGAAAGTGCAGGAGCTGAAGGGACGAAGTTGAGCTTATTGTTCTAGGGTTTTCCTAAGGTTATCCATGAGTAGCAGTGAAGGAAGAGCATGTACATCCATGAGTTGTAGAATCATAGAAGCACGGACATACACAGGGTTCAGTGAAGGAAAATGTGAATGAATAGAGAATCAAAGAAATATGTGGGTTACAGGTCAGCAGGGCGTGGATGTACACGGGTTGTAGTGGAGGAAAGCGTGGATATTCTCGGCCAATAGAGGAGCAAGTCATGGATATGTGAAAGGTTGAGAAGTGATGCTTGTACCAGTTTGTTGATGCCCATGTTGGTTTACTCATTTTTTATCTGATACAACAGGGTGTCTACAGGATCAGAAGTATGCTTATGTGTTAGTTTTGAGGCTTATGTTTATGTTGTTATGGTACATGCTTAAGGCATGTCATGGTAGTGATTGTGCATGGTACACCTTGGTGATGGTATGATACATTATGAGAGTCACATCTTGGATACTTGGCATATGGTTTGTTGTATGGTATATGAGTGATATGGCACATGTTTGATGGTATCTCTTGGTACATAGTTTATGGATGTTGACACATGCTTGAGGCACATGGTTTGAGGTACATCTTGGCTACATGTTGATGATCATCAATTCGGTATCTTGTTGAGGCATTGGTATATGTATGAGTTGCATGTCTTGATGATCTTGGTACTTGGTTGAGGTACACCATTGATGGTACTTGGTTGATATATCTTGTGGTATATGGTGTATGGAATGATTGAATGTTATGGTATATGGTTGAGATACATTGTTGGTACATGGTATGATACTTGGCATGATGTTGATGTACATCGTTGATAGTTGAGGTACATGGTATAGGTGTTGGTTCATGGTTGATGCACTTGTTGTGGTACAGGTTGTGATTGATGGTTTGGTACATGCTTTGGTACTTGGTTGAGACACATATATTGTGATGGTATGTTGGTGATATTGATACATTCTTGGGAGAGGCATGTGTTGGTGATGTTGGACATCTAGTTAAGAGGTTTCCTTGGTATATGATTTATGTGAGAGGATCTGGTTGGATACAGTGATAGGTTGGATATTGTGACAGGTTGACAAGTAACAGGTTGATTGATTCAGTGGTAGTGATAGGTTGTCTACATTTATATTTCAAGGCGACAGGACAAGGCAAGGAAAGGGGGTCATATCCTCCTTTCGGTTGGTGCCGAAAAACTCAAGGAGTTGGAGATTCATTCAGGTTGGAGCTTGAAAATAAGGGGGTTGTAGCCTCCTTCTGGTTGGATCCAGAGAATTCAGGGAGTTGTAGATTCCTTCAGGTTGGATCCAGTAAATAGAGGGTCGTGGCCTCCTTTCAGTTGCAGCTGGAGAATTGGGAATTTGGTGCTTCCAATGAATGTATTCTTGACAATATATAAGAAAGCATTCAGTGGTTTTCTCCCATTTGGGTTTCCATGTAAATCATGGTGTATTGTGTATTTGATGTGATGTTTCTTATGTTTATATGTTTATGATATATTGAATACAATCATTGATGATACATTGATGATATATTGTTGATAAGATTGAAGTTTATATATTGTGGTAAAAGTGGTAAAAGTGATCATATCGATTCACCCACCCTCTCAATATTCCAACAACTTGTGTGGTTCGCTTTATTCTCCTTCTTTTTCTGGGTGCAAGTATTTCTTAACTTTCATTGATGACTTATCCATATGCACTTGGGTTTACTTATTTAAACTTAAGAGCGAAGTGTTTGACAATTTTTTGGCCTACAAGGCCCTTGCTGAAAAAAAATCTAGACATCAACTTCAAAGGTTAAGAACAAATAATGGAGGCAAATATGTGAACAACAATTTTACAAGTTACTACACTACACAAGGCATCCAAATGCAACACATTGTTCCACATACACCACATCAAAATGGTGTTTCCAAGAGAAAGAATCGCACATTAAAAGAAATGGCTAATTGCATGATCCAATCTAAGGGATTAAGTCTTAATTATTGCGAAAAAGTCATTAATTGTGCAATTTACATAGTAAATCTCACTCCCACAAAGGCTCTAAAAAATATAACACCAAAAGAAGCATTGTATAAAATTAATCTAGATGTAAGACACTTCCATGTATTTGGTAGTGTAGCATGGGCTCACATTCCTTATGAGAAAAGGAAAGCTTTATAGCCTAAAAGTGAGAAGTGTATTTTTGTTGGATATTCTAAAGATGTCAAAGGTTACAGACTTCTTCAACCTCGTTATAATGAAATTATTATTAGAAGAGATGTTAAATTTGATGAAATCTCTTATCATGTGAGCCTAATTTGGCGTTTGTGCATTCTTCAGCATGCGATCCATCTTCAACATTTGTGCCATCTTATGTTTCTATTCTAGTTTCTTCTTCTTCAAATGATGACAATGAAGATGAAAATCCATCTATTCCTACTCACTTTCATCCAGATGAGTCCATTGAAAATGAACCTGCACCAACACCACATCTTCCTTGACGGGTTTTTTCAACTCGAGAAGTAGTTGGTGATCTTGTCGGTGATCCTTCATATCAGCGCCAGACACGTTCACAGTTCCAGCGAGCCTCTTCTCTTTTGGTTCAAGTTTTAGAGACTCGTGATCCAGAAACATTTGTAGAATATTTAGGTCATCTATAATAGGATACAACAATGAATGAAGAGTGTTTTTCTTTAATGGAAAACAATACTTGAGATCTTTTACCTCTTCCAAAAGGAAGAAAACTTGTCAGATATAAATAGATGTGTAGAACTAAGTATGCATTAGATGGAAGTGTTGAAAGACACAAGGCCCAGTTAGTTTCCAAAGGATTCTCTCAAGTTGAAGGCATTGAATATAATGAAACCTTTGCCTCTGTAGCCAAAATGAATTGCATCCATCATGTTCTTTCCCTTGTTGCCTCACATAAATGGGAGGTCCATCAGATGGATGTTAAATCTACCTTATTGCATGGGGATTTGCAAGAATAAATCTACATGGAACAACCTCCTGGTTATTTCGAAAATGACTCCATCCTTTCTTTTCGCCTTAATAAATATTTTTATGGTCTTAAGAAATCTCCACGAGATTGGTATGCCAAAATGGGATATTTTCTTCTTGATATTGGCTTTTCTAGATGTCATTATAACCCTAATGTTTATACCAAGAAAGGAGGAATCCATCTCATAATCCTTGTTCCTTATATTGATGACCTTATACTCACTGGTAGTGACCCAAAAAATTTAATCCATGTGAAACCAACCTTAAGAAGAAATTTGAAATGACCGACTTGGGATATTTGCACTATTTCCTTGGCCTCCAAGTTTTACAAACCAAGGAAGGAATTTTTCTTTCCTAGTATAAGTATGCTTGTGACCTTCTTCGTTGCTTTCACACGGAAGATTCTAAACTAGCCCCTTCTCCCTTCCAGTGTGAAATCAAACTCATTGCCACTTGTACTTCTCCTAAAGTTGATGTCACTTTTTACCATCAGTTAGTTGGTAGCATGTTATATTTGACTCATACTCCTCCTGATATTTCCTTTGTTTTTGGTTTTGTTTCCCGGTCGGCAGTATATAAAAACACCCCATGAAAGGCATTGGAAAGAAGCTAAAAGTATACTTTGGTGTGTCATGGGTAGAGTTCAATTCGAGATACATTATAGCTTAGGGGGGACTCCTTTATCAGTTGATTTCATTGATTCAAATTGGTTCAGTGATCCTAGTGATCGAAAGTCTACTACAGGTTATGTTTTCATCCTTGGTTTAGGACTTGTCACTTGGGATTGTAAGAAACAATAGGCTATTGCTATTTCTTCAGTAGAAGTAGAGTATCGAGCAGTGGTTAATGCAAGTCAATAAGCCTTGTGGATTTGACAAGTCCTTTTAGAGTTTGGATTCTAGCAACAACATTTGATAACCATCTGATGGGACAATTAGAGTGCCATCAAGCTCACCAAAGATCCAGTTCAACATCAATGCAACAAACACATCAAGATACACATGCACTTCATGATAAACTTGATTCATGATCGAGTTATTGAAGTGCTCTTTTTCCCTACAGAAGATCAAGTTGTTAAAATTTTCACAAAGTCTTTTACAGAAGCAAATTTTTCCAAACTTTAGTCTATGTTATGAGTTCATGAAGTTTCCATTAAGGGGGGATAATCTCTAATGCCTCCTTCCTTATCTTATTGTGTCACCTTTTTAAATCCTTCAATCATATCCCAAGTTGTTCTTAAGTGGGGATCTTAGGATATTTAGACCCTTAGGAGTTAGTTAAGATCAAATTGGTATAATGTGTCGTTAAGTAAAAGTGTGTTTCTTTAGTATGCATTTGTAGTTATATAATCTGACGGTCACAATATATTCCCGAGATTGAGCGATATGACAGTTCATATTCTCCTCGATCTTAACGATTACATTGATCTGTGGCTTAACACCTTATTGGTCCATGATCTCTATTTTAAAAACATGGAGGGTCATTTGTCAATAATTGATTGTGAGAAACTCTCTTGTAAATATTTGTGTACTCTTTTTCTTTTGCATTAATAAATTTCTCCAAATGGCCATGTTTGTTGGGGGGGTTGGATGTTTCCCCACAGGGGTTTTACCACGTAAAAGCATCAGTGTGTTGATCTTTGATCTAGTTGAGTGAGTGATTACTGAAGGTGTTCATGCTTTGTTGGAATACCTTTGTTGTTGAACAACATGTAGTGGTGAGAATTTTTTGTGGAGTTGGAGTTAATCACATGTAAATGGGAATACAAATGTAATACCTTGTTTAGGTGTGCATACCCTGATTTTATGGTTCACCAGTGTAAGGTCTAGATGTATATCTAAGTGATAAAATTGAAGGGGGCATGTTGTAATCCTAATTAATAGACTTTGAGGGGGGTAGGTGTTTATCCAAATTCAAGTTTAATGGTGGGAATGTTGGGATAATATTGACCTAGTCAAAAGCAACTTAATGTTTCCTTGATTCGGTCAATAATGGGTTTACCATAGGAATTCTATGGGCCCGTGATATTGAGTAGAGCATGATATTCTCCCATGGTATTTGATGTGATGAAGCCTATTTAAAGACTTGGTATATTCCATTGTAATATTCCTTAAGTGGCATGTTACTTGGTTGGCTTGACTAGATTGGCCAAGGTATTAATATACATCTTTTGTGCTAGTTTTCACGGTAAAGGGTTTTTAGGGTAAATCTCTCTTGTGTATATTTATGTGTTTGTTTCTTATTCTCTTGTTGTGCTCATTTTTAATATGAAGAAGTAAATACCGCATTTGGGCAGGTGCTTATCTTATCTCTATAATTATAGGGATATTTTTTTGTATAATATTAATTACGAGGATGCATTGGTACTTGCTCCAAATAGTATGATGTATGAAATGGCATCAAGCCTTTTATTTTTATTTGGTATAAATCAGTAGAAAAATCATTGTTACATGTTTAATAGAATATATGCATAACCATGGCAATACTTAACTTGAACAAGGGTCATTGACTAGTTTCCTTTTTCTTTCTGAATTAAGACAACTTCATCAAAAGAAGTTGGATATTTGAATTCTTTGTCAAATACATTGGCATAGACTCTTTACAAAATTTATTTTGGTTGACTTTAATTTACTTATTCTTATCCATTAATGCTATAAATTAATTTAGTCTGAAATATCAGTTAGTGCCATAAGAGCTTTAAGCATGGTTAGGACTATTTAAGGATTTCTCATCATTTTAGTATTTTTAACAAGAAAAGAAATACAATATTTGGTCCTTCAAACACACATAAAATAGATGTAGAAACTTGTTAAGGATATTATTGACCATGTCAAAAAAAAAAAGGAGTATATAGAATTCATTGTTCCTACGAAAAATCTTACATTGACGAAGCATGTGCTCAATGAATATTAGGTTAGAGAACATAATTTTAACATTATTCATGACCGCCACCAATTGTTGGCTTTGGTTGAGCATTCATACAAAATGAAGTATCACATTTGCTTGGAGAAAACACTAAGATTATTGTTAAAATCGATTATTATTCAAAGAGGGGTTTGGCTATCAAGATTGAGTAGTATCC
>JASDQU010101702.1:87959-98185 GCA_032191745.1 Picea mariana
ATGGTGGACCATTCAGCAAGGTCTGCAGTTGTCAAGATCAAAACATCATCAGCAAAGAGAATATGTAGAATATAAGTCAGCCCTGCCACTTTGACACCTTTCAGGTGGCCCTCCGCTTGTTTTTTCTTTAGAAGGATGCTAAGTCTGATTAGGGATGACTAATTTCGCATGTGAATTTATCTCTGATCTCATTTATATTGATTATGACCTTTTAGTAAATGAAGATGTAAAGATTGCAAACCTGTCCACTGATAATAAAACTCGTAATAATATGATTTCAAGAAACTCAGAAGTGTACGATGAAAACCATAACTTTTTATTTCTAAATGGAGGCGTAAACTATATCACCAAGTGAGATTGAAACTCACAATTTCAGAACCTTGCTCATCTAAATCCCCCCCATAGCTTGATACGTATTGTGATTGTGAACCGTAATTAGATAATTGATCTTTTTAACTAAATGTGGCCATATAAGTTAATGTATACTATTTTATTGAACATTTAGTGATATTAAATCAACTAAATACCCACAATCGATTAAATTAGCCGTAAATTAAACTTTTATTTGATGAAATGTATACCGTCGGATGGTGATTTTTTTTATGTATGTCATTCTGAAAATTGGCAATCCTTTTGTTTCCACTGCCAATTACCTTTTCTCTTCCTCGTAATTTCGTAATTTGGGGGTATGGATATTATATTGATTTAGTTGTATTCTACCATGCTTCATTTTTTGAGAATAAAACTGGGATATTGCTAAATTGACATGTTCAAGGTGTATTATTATAGTAACGTGTCACACTTACAAAACACAAAATACAGCAACGCAGCCTCTTATGTTAAATTAACATAATTTAAAATCAGCCTCTTATGTTAAATTAACATAATTTAAAATTGAGTGAAATGATCCTTATCCTCATCTTTGTGTGATCTCCGTTTCATTATGCAAACCCTTTATCTCTATTTTTACGATTTCATCTCTGATACATTTATGTTATATTATTGGATATCCGAGATATCTCTGTATATTTCTTTATTATATCTCTACTCTCATTTCGTGTCGAAAATAATCTGGATCAGTGGTATCGGAGCAGATTGCTCTTGATCATTTTTAAGTGCATGTCCCCAACGAGGTCCGAGTATAGAAAGTTGGGTCTCGAGTTTGTCTCTCTTGAATACAATCACTCTCGCATGCCCAAGAAACCCTTCATGGCGAAAGAAAAGAAAAATGACGGAGCAGACGATTATATCAATCTGTTGCTTGAGCAAGATCTCACGCGACAGAGGGACGAAATGATGGAGAATTTTTCCCACATCCTTCAACGGCTGTCGATAGCAACATGCGCATCTTCATCAAACAACCACTTTGGAAGCACCTCTCCTTTCAAGGTACAGGTTAATTTTGATATTCACGTATTTGAAGGTCAGATAGTTGCGAATGCCTTAGACAATTGGTTAAATATGTTAAAAAGGTTATTTCTCTGTTCATAATTTTTTCGACAAGAAAAAAATCACCTTTGCACTCCTTAAATCTCTCCCCCATGTCAATCATTGGTGGGAAACTTACTGGGAGAAAAGTTCCACAAAGGAGTCTGGAATATATGGGGTCGAGCCCACTTGGGATTTTTTTGTGGATGCGCTAAAGGAACAATATTACCATGTTGGCAACTATGAGGACCAGTACATGAGATGGACCACACTGCGACAAGAGAGGGGCCAAGCAGTACCGGAGTTCACCAATACCTTCCATACCTTGCACACCAAGTTGGGTATCAAAGACTCCCAACGACATTTGGTTCCGAAATACCATGGGGCTCTACACAAATACATCCAAAGTGAAATGGATTTTCTGGACATCTCATCACTTGACGTTGCTTATCAATATGTTGTTAAAATCGAGCAGAAACTTAAGCACTAGAACAAATGGGAGTTCGGGTCTGCAAATCCACAACAACCAAAGTATGATAAATATGACCCTAACAAACAGTCTCCTGAAAACCAGTCCAAGCCACATGAAAAGAAGGGTCATGGGAAGACAAAGAAGGACACCGTAAAATGGTGCAATTTCCACAAAATTCCCTTGCACAACACTGATGAATGTCGTTCAAAACAGTCATTGGTGGCCGAGATCAAAGACAAGGAGCCAAACCCTAATTTGGAATCTGATTCTAAAAATACTGGTAAAAGACAAATCATCAATGCAGACCCCACTATTATTGTCGCGACCGCAACAATTCAACCAGAAGAACCAACATATCTTGAAGAAGGAGAGCACATTTTTCATTCACAGATGTGGGTGAAGGGGACCTCGCTGCATTATATTGTTTATAGAGGAAGCCAAAAGAACCTCATCTCAACAGAAGTCATAAAACAATTGGGATTGTCGAACAACACCATACTCACAGCCATACAACATCGGGTGCCTTCACCAGGGATGAGATCTTTGTGTCAGCCAACAGTGTCGATTGTCATACGGCAACCAACCCTTCAAGGATGAGGTATTATGTGATGTTGCCCCACTGGATGTCTATGATGTTCCCTTGGGCCAGCCATATATGTGGAAATGCCATGTTGTTTATGAGTCTCGACCCCACAGTGTCATTGTTTCTCTGGGGGGTCATCTCTACAGAATACCAGAGGTAGTTCTGACTATTGTTCCACCTAAACAGTGTCGCAAGGTAGTATCTCATACTGCAAAATTCAGCTTCTTCACAATCTGTTCAAAAGGTGAATAGAGGGACACTGCAACCACTACAACCTTGCCCAAAGCACCTTCTATCCAACATAAGCAGGTCAAAAAGGTTGCAGCAAAGCGCAAAGATTCCTTCTTCACACATTCCTCTCATGTAGCTTGAATTGTTAAACAAAATCAACCTCAACAGGTTTGTGACAACCTTCCACAAACCAAGCAGCGTGATGTCTCGAGCAAGGCAAGCAGCTCACCAAGATTCAGATTCAGCAATCGTTTTCCCCTCTCCCCCGGGAACTCAACACAATGGATACCATTGTTTCCTAAGGAGGGAGGATTGATCCAGGTGGATATCGGTGGCCACCCACCTTTTCCAACTCACTCAAAACAATTTTTTGGCAATTTACTATTTTTAGCAGTTTTAATTTCTGGGGCCATTTTGAGGGCCTAAATGAATATTTTTTGAGATCGAACTTCTCAATGATATCCAAAGGTATGAATGAGCCCTCAAAATGAATCTCCTCGGCGATACATTTCCAACGGGCTATCGTGTGCCTAAAACGGAGATCGTATGCAAAAGTTACGACCTTGGGAAGTTGATGTATTGACTTACCCAAAACGGGGTCCACATGATTTTTGGCGCTTCATCTCCTAGGGTTAGGTTTTTGGATGTCTAGTGTTTTTGAGATTCCTGTTTATTGTAAAAAAACTTTCAGAGCCTCATTGTAATCATCTTCTTGCGAATGTGAGTAGTTGTCACATCTCTTCTCATAGATAAGCTGCCACCATTCTAGCAAGTCTTCCACTCTGTATTTTTACAATCTTTGTACATTTTCTCTCATTAATAGAAATTGTATTACTGTATCTCTGTGTTTACGGTTGCATCTCTGATACATTTATGTTATATTGTTGGATCTCCGAGATATCTCTGTATATTTCTTTATTAGATCTCCACTCTCATTTCGTGATGAAAATAATCTGGATCAGTGGTATCAGAGCAGGCTACTCTTGATCATTTTTTAGTGCTTGTCCCCGACGAAGTCCAAGTATAGAAAGTTGGGTCTCGATCTTGTCTCTCTTGAAGACAAACGCTCTTGCACGCCCAAGAAACCCTCTATGGAGGAAGAAAAAAAAAACAACGGAGCAGGCGATTCTATCAATCTGTTGCTTAAACAAGCTCTCACGCAACAGAGGGACGAAATGATGAAGAATTTTTCCCACGTTCTTCAATGCATGTCGATAGCAACAGGGGCATCTTCATCAAACAACCACTTTGGAAGCACCTCTCCTTTCAAGGTACAGGTTAATTTTGATATTCCTGTATTTGAAGGTCAAATAGATGTGGATGCTCTAGACAAATGGTTAAATCTGTTAGAAGGTTATTTCTTTGTTCTTAATTTTTCCGACAGGAAAAAGATCACCTTAGCACTCCTTAAAGCTCTCCCCCATGTTAAACATTTGTTGGAAACTTACTGGGAGCAAAGTTCCACAGAGGAGTTTGAAATATATGGAGTCGAGCCCACTTGGGATTTTTTTGTGGATGCGGTAAATGAACAATATTACCCTATTGGAAACTATGAGGACCAGTACATGAACAATATTACCCTGTTGGCAACTATGAGGAACAGTATTACCCTGTTGGCAAATACGCTTTCATCAGTAAATGACTATTGACTTATAATTTATTATTTTAATATATTTTAATCTTCTATTTAATCACACATTTCTAACCATCATTGACGTAATGTAGTTACTGAATGTTTTAATCACTCATTTATATTTGTTAGAGGTTCTTCCAGTCTTATTAGGGATCACTAATTTCGCATGTGAATTGTAAGATCTCTTATCTCATTTATATTGATTATGACCTTTTAGTAAATGAATATGTAAAGATGAAAACCTGTCCACTAATAATAAAACTCATAATAATATGATTTCAAGAAACTCAGAAGTGTACAATGAAAACCGTAACTTTTTATTTCTAAATGAAGGCCTAAACTATATCATTAGTGACCACCAAGTGAGAATTAAACTTTTATTTGATGAAATGTGCCAATTTCCTTTTCTCTTCCTCATAATTTGAGGGTATGGATATATATTGATTTAGTTGTATTCTACGATTCTTCATTTTTTGAGAATAAAACTGGGATATTGCTAAATTGACATGTTTAAGGTGTATTATTATAGTAACGTGTTACACTTATAAAAGACAAAATACAGCAACGCAGCCTGTTATGTTAAACTAACATAATTTAAAATTGTGTGAAATAATCCTTATCCTCACCTTTGTGTGATCTTCGTTTCATTATGCAACCCCCTTCCCTTCCTGCCATGTAGATTGACTTATTTGCTCTTATACAACCACTTAGACGGAAATGAGCACGACAACTCTATTGAGAAATTTATATCATATATCACACATCACGCTAGTTCATCTTACATGGATATAGAGACGTTGAATGAGAAATATCATATAGTAATTTCTTCTACCTCAGTGGAATTCGGTAATTAAAAGGTCAATCTTTTATGGATTTAGGATTTTATATTTTTTAAAATATGAAATTAGTTTAAATAGAACAAAACTTCTAACAAAATTCCAATATGTATGAAACTTTAACATTACCTGAAAATTCAACTTAAAAAATTAACTATGTATTTGCTAACTTCAGATCAAAAAATACACATAAAACTAAAATGTGCAATGAAGAATAGAAATTAGATAGCTTGGAGGAGAGAAAATAGAATATACACGAAAATGGAGAAAAAGAATTAGAACAAAAAATAACCATCACATTTTCTTGAGTGGGAAAGGAACACATTTTATAAGCAAGGCTACGTTGTCCTTCTCGTTACTAGCTTATTACAATAGAAGTTGCAACAACTAACTAAATGCTTACAACAATGATTGCTAAAAGCGCACTAAATGCTTGTAGTTGAAAGTGTTGAAGCGAACTATTGTTTACAATAGAAATATTTGAAACTAACAATCGCACTAACTACAATATTAATTAAGGAGTGCCCCCTCATCCTGAGTGGCCAAGGAAGTGGGGTGCACTTCCTTGTGGCTTAATTCTTCTCTGTTTAGATCTGGAAGCGTCCCTGCTTCCGCCATCAAATGAGGGAAATTGTGTTGCAAATGATGTTAACGTTTGAATTGGTACTTGTCCAGCAAGAGCCATACATGATCTCCTAACTGAAAGAACAATGGTATGTGTTTCTTATCATGCCTTTGTTTCACACGGTCTTGGGTTTCTCATAAGGCAGTTGCTTCCTCAGTATAGCGTTGAGTCAACATATGGATAAAACGCCAAGTTGACTGATGTTCCTGTTGGTGATGCGTCGAGCCAGAAAGATCAAGGCCCTCTGAATGGAATGCCATCGAATGACCTTCATTTTTAAGTACCGCCCCACTTGCGAACTGAAATGCATCCTTCTTAATCTCAAAGGGTTGATGCCTATCCGAAAAAAGGAGAACCAGTGCAGAGTATAATGCAGGCGGAAGCTAAGAAAAGTGGTGCGCAAACTTTTGCAAAAGAATCTTGAGGTCATGGGAATTAGAGTGTGTTGGCCATTGTCCCAAAACCCACATTCGAGATGGATCTAACTGACTCCCTGTTGTGTCCAATATGAGTCCCAAATTTGGAACTGATGTGTGTGCAACATAAGATTTCTTTACTGGAAGTGTATGTTCCCGCAGTAGCTCGAGGATGTTGTAGACGTCTTGAAGATGTTCTGCCCAAGAATTATTGAAGACCAAGATATCATCAAAATTAATGATCAGCCATTTACCCAAATCACTTGCTGAATTCATGCAAACTTGATGGTAGCTAGTTGTCAAATCCATCTGTGTGAAGGAAAATCCCCTTGTAAGTGGTCTAGCAATTCCTCAATCCAGGGTAAAAGGTAGCGAGTTTTAACATTAGTGTTATTAAGGGTACGATAGTCGGTCACTAGATGTCATTCTGATTGATCCTTGGTTCGGATAACAAAGGCCGGGGACGCACATGGAGACACTAGCCTAACTTCAAAAGTTGACCAATTGGGTGTTCCATCTCAGCGACCTCTCAAGGAGTGATGTGATAGGATAGGGTGTCGGGCAAAGAAACACTAGGAATTAGATCAAGTGTGAGCTCAATAGAGCAAGACATGGGTAGTTTTTTGGGTTGTGTGAAGACATCTACAAATTCTTGGAGTGGGGGATCCATGACAGGAGGTACAGGGTTATTCTGGTTGTCTAAGTTAATGGGGCAAACTAAGAATAAAGAGATGCATTGGTTCAGACTGACTTCATTAAAAACTATGTAGTCAGTAATAGGATGGGTGGATTTAAGAGCAGAAGAAGTAAGCACATAGGTGCTCCCCTCATGTTGCAAGTGCTGTTGATGATAGTTAGCATGATAGATAGTGTGTTGGTCCTGTTGGTAGGGAATTCCAAGTAACAAGTCGACACAATCAAGAGGAGAGACATCGCACACCACAATATCTCAAAAAGGGCTAGTCGCAAAGATAATTGCACAACACTGGAAAACAGTGAGACGAGGGCCTTTATTTTGTACTCAGGTGAGTAGGTATGGGGTCGAGTGCGGAGTGGTGGAGAGTTTCAAGCGTGTCACCAAGTTCTAGGCCACGAGTTTCTTTTGGCTTTAGTTGTCCACGATGAGAGTAGCCAACTCATGCTTAATCTGAAAATTATGTGTAAACATGGGTATATTAGAGATGGTGAGTTCATTAGTGGTCATCAGGATTAGAGAAGGGTGCACTTCGGTAAGATTTTCGAGAGAGACTACTTCAGGTTGGTCAGGGGAATCTGGTTGAGCGACCTCTACAAATAGATTCTATTTGATGCAAATGTTCTTAAGTGCCTGACGGTCTGCAGATGCATGCGAGTTGGTCTTATGAAAGGTACACCAGAGTGCATTTGTGGGTGTGGATGGGGAAGCAGGGGAAACCAAGGAATGCTCAGTTTGCAAAGGACTAGCATGAGAAGGACCATATCGAGTTGGGGGAGAGGATATTTGAGGAGCCACTTTACGCTCCACAGCCAAGGCCCAAAGAAAGGACTTGTCTAATGATGGAGAATCAAACAAATTGACTTCATGACGAACAATTGTTAATAAACTAGAATTAAATTTAGCAATCAATACCTCTTTCGGATCTGAAATGTGTAGTTGGATGCGCAACTTGCAGAAGACATCTATGTAACTATGTATTCACTGATGGGTGAGTTGTCAGAGCTGCAACCATTTGGAAAGGAGGTTCTGGCGATATCTCGGGGGATAGAAGCATTCTATGAGTGCCTGGAAAAATCCCACCCACGTCGTAATGTCTGGTGTCTGTGTCTCAAGTGGGTCGCCTATGTCCATGACCCAGGAAGAATTCTCTAGCTGAGTGTCCCACCATGTCTATGCAATTCCCTCGAGTTGCAGACCAAGGACCTGAAGCTTCATGTCTTTTGTCATTTGAGGACATGTATGAAAGTATGTGGAAATACTCTAAAGCCAAACATTCTCACCATTTATTCAGCCCACAAACTTCGGTAATTGGAATTGTGTATCGAGTTGTGTGGGTGTTGGAGCTTTGTGTTGGTGTTGGAGCATTGCGTTGTTGCAGACAGAGTAACTCTTGGAGAGCCATCGTTAAATTCTGAATTGGAGTTGTGGCAATGGATGCAGAATCCTATATAGACAACTCTCTTCGCAGTGGCATAATTTTCACTCACCACAGATGTCAATCTGTCACTGCATGTTGCACTTAGAATCATTGAACTCTTGAGGGCCCTGAGAAGGCACACGGTACCCTAAAGAGGGCATGTGGGGAATGGTGAAAAATGAACGCGTTGGAAGCCCTGAGGAGAGCACATTGGAAGTCCTAAGAAGGACGTCTATCTTTCAGAAAATAAATTGTTGGATGGTCTCTCTTCTGAATTCCGTGTTTGAGTAGAAGTTGACTTAGCTCCAGGCTCTGATACCAATTGAATCTGTAGTTTAGATCTAAAAACACACAAAAAACTAAAATGTGCAATGATGAACATAAATTAGATAGCGTGGAGAAGAGAAAATAGAATATAAAATATACACGAAAATGGAGAAGAAGAATTATAACATAAAATAATGATCGCATTTTCTTGAATGAGAGAGGAGCGCCTTTTATAAGCAAGGCCATTTTTTCCTAAAGTTGCAACAACTAACTAAATGATTAAAAGCACATTAAATGCTTGCATATGAAACTAACTACCACACTAACTACAATTCTAATTAAAGAGTGCCCCCTCATCTTAAGTGGCCAAGGAAGTGGCCCACTTACTCTTAATTGAACTTTATAATGTATTCCACACAAATGGTTGTGCCTCTTTTTTGTCTAATTTCAACATTTTTTTTTTCTTTTCTATTATTTTTACCCAATCATCTTCATATTTTCTATCTTTTTCATTATTTTTGTCTAAACATATGTGTGAGGAAAAAATTTAAGGATACATACTTATCTTGTAAAATCTTGTTAATTTTGAAAATATTAACCCATAAAAATGTTTAGCCATATTTTTATAAAAATATTGAATTTTTTTAAAGATTTTATACAGTTTCAAAAACACAATTTGAGATAATAAAATGAAAGTTGTCTAATATATTTCTTTTAAATAGAAAATTAACCACGAGACCCCTAAAATTTTCCATTTTCCATGGACAAACCCTTTATCTGCACCGAGGGAAAAAACCCTTATCTGAGTGTTCCTAGATATTTTCACTCTTGGGTTCCTTCTGTCTATGGAAATCGATCTGTTGCCGTTAAGATCCAGCTTATCTTTCAATTTATGTGATTTTTATTGCATCAAAATTATCCCTTTTAAAGTCTATGTACGACTATAAACCCTACTTTCTAGAACTAGGATGATTCTTCATATCGTTTTTATAGCCTATTCATTATCTTCGCCGTGGAATTAATATCAAGATCAAAGGTTTCTCCAGTTCATTTTCTTGCGTGAACTTTCCTTATAATTTAAGCTTAATCATTAATGCAGTTAATGAATTTCTTAAATAACTTGATAGAATTGTGCAAATCGAGCATTGCATGGTGTCTGTTTGAACTTTCAACTGTCACGAGATGCGTGCTTTCTACTAGATTTAGCTGGCAATCTCCCTTGTGATGGTTTAGATAAAAATGAGCGGTGCAGAAATCAGTAGGTGGTAGCCTCCTTCTGACACCATAGACGATAGGAGAAACATAACAGAATGCCTTTGCCTTCTAAGTACATAGAAAGTTCAAACTGTTGGACGATGAGATTTTTTCGTATAAAACTGACGTAGTAGTATAAACGTTTTATTTTTGTTGTTTTTTTTAAGACTTTTTTTTGTTTGATTTTGATCGAAAGGTATTTTTCAGATGAGGTTTTATTTGAGAATTGCTGTGAGGAATATGAACTGCATGATGAGACTGGAGATATAAATAAAGAAGAACTCGTTGCTCATAATCTTCATCAATTTTCTAATACTCCTCAAGATGATACGCTTTCATACGAACATGAAGTAGAAGTAAATAATCC
>JASDQU010101702.1:104160-116171 GCA_032191745.1 Picea mariana
TCATTCACTCCATGATACCCTTGAGTTTCTTAGTAACCCTTATGGTACCTTCACAAAAAATCATAATATCATCTACAAACAATAGATGTGTCATATTGCATGAAACTCTAGTAGGAACCTCCTTTACACTACCATTTCCTTATACTTCTTCAAGTAGCCTACTTAATCCTTCAGTTATTAAAATAAAGAAATGGGGGATAAGGGACATCCTCGTCTAAGGCCCCTCCCGATCTAAAAAAAGAGGTTGTTGCTCCATATAATAAAACAACAAAAGATATTGAGGAAATGCAACTCATTATCCTAACAATGAACTGGTGACAAAAACCTAAATGTATGAGAAAAAGTCTAATGTAAATCCAACTTACCTTATCATAGGCTTTGGACAAGTCCACGTTTATCACCATGGATCTTTGATCTCTAACTTTTATTGAATACATGCATTCTTGTGCGACCCCACTACCTCACAAATTTGTCTTTTCTCTATGAATCCAAATTGTTCTCCTGATTTGAGGAAACACTTTTCAATTTTTTTACAATAACCTCAAAAAGATGGGTATAAATTTCTTAAAGGTTGTTGTATTAGGAATAATGGCCATAAGGTTTTATTTAAGGCTCTCAAACATTTTTCCTTGAGTTCTTTATCTCCACCATTCTTCTTAAATCTTCTTCTATAAAACCAAACCATGATAACCCAAGAAAAATTTCACTAGTAGTGCAACCACTTTCATGGAAAGTGAAAACGTCAACCACAATTTACAAACAACGCCAAGCACGTCGCCTCTAACATCCTCTCTACACTCAAGTTAAAACGTCATCCACAAACAAATATATTATCACGTCACGCAGCGCCACTTAGCCTCTAATGATTGAAATTGTATACTTTTTCACATAATCCGTGACCTCTCTCAACCATTATTTATATCCATTTGGTGAAGGAGGCGACCCCGTCATGTAATAAGAGACTGGAAATTAACCACCAAAATTGTTGTTTGGTCATTTATATGCAAATATTGATCTTTTTTTTGGTCACTTATCGTTCATTTTTTGGCCATTTTGTATGTGAATTTTGGTCATTTTGTTTGGTCACTTGTCTTTTATTGTTTTGTCACGTATCTCTCATTTTTTGGTCACTAGTTTAGTCATTTTTAGTCATTTTATATGTGTTCATTATTCTCATGGTTTGGTCACTAATTTAGTCATTTTTAGTCATTTTATGTGTGTTCATTATTATTCTCATTTTTTGGTCACTAATTTAGTCATTTTGAGTTCACTAATTAAAATTAGTGAATATTGACACTAATGGACTAACACTGGTCCATGACAATATTAACTTCTAGTTCATCAATAGTACTTTGGTTGTCTTCCTGCCTCTCCATATTTTGCTTCTCGTAGACCTCAACAATCTGCTCCGCTGCACGAACAAATTCAGTTCCCTTTCCTTGACACTTTGACAATAGATGTTTGTTGGTCTCCTGTGTAAAATCCTTGATTGCATTGGGATTGCAAAAACCACTAGCAAAAAACACAAGAGAATCTTTAGAGGATATATGGAACAATATAATAATGAAAATGTTAAATCTCTCACAAAGAACTCCTTTTCAAAATTACTTGATATTCAAATTACTTGTCTGAAATATATATACATCATGCATGCATTTATAAACATATAGATGGATATAATTGGGTGTAATTAAATATTCCATTACCCCAAATCAATGGGAAATAATAGTTGATCGTTAATTAGAAAACAACTAAACTTAGAAAAAATTATGAATACTTTTAAATACAGACAATTTCTGCTTTACAGTACCTTATATGCATTCAAAGACTTCGAGAGAATGGATTCTAGAACTCAAGGATTGCATTCCAAATACTCTGTAAGATATTCCTGAACAACTTGGTCCACAATCTTCCTCACCTCTAGATTTTCTAACCTTTTCTATCAACATCCAAGAAATAAAATATTAGGATATTTCCAGGAACAGTTTCCCATCAAAGAAAAACGTTAATTCATATAAAGTTGTCGGATTAAAACAATGTAGTTTACACAAGCTAAAATTAAATTAATCACTTGAGAAGAGAAGTACTAAAAAAGACAAAACAATATATATCAACATAGTTTCTACATAAGTTAAAGACATCAAGCTAACTTCACTTCCTTTTGTTTTCCCCTCAAACTCCATTTTTGGAAATTTGATTGAAACTACGCATGTCAACACTTCCCTCACATGTTCACCACTAAGGTTCTCATCCTTCTCCTGTGTAATTAACAAACCCAGAAGAGCGCTTTGTTAAAAGATGGTTGATTCCAACACAAACATAGAAAACATTTGCTTTGGCTACCCTAATAGATAGTCTATTTTCCTCAAGTTAATTAGAGGTATATGACATCAATAACAATGCCTAAAACAAAACAAGTGGCTATAACTTAATGAACATTGAACATTCAGAACACTAACAAAAAAAAGTTTGTCATTCTAAACTTACTAACACTCCTACACCTTCACCCATGACAAAGCCATCTCGGTCTTTGTCTCAAGGCCTTGAGGCAAACTGGGGATCATCATTTCTCTGAGATAGGGCTCAACATGCAACAAACCCACCCAAACCAATGGGAATAATTGTTGCTTCAGTACCACCAACTGGTAGATATTTGCCTCACCTCTACGAATATGATTTGCACTTGCACATGTTTTAATGAAATACAGTCACAGAACTTTCAACATGAGAGTGGCTTGTTAGGAGTAGGACCAATGACTAAATTTCAATGGACCAATCACAATAAATCTTATTCAAATGTCTATAATGGCCTATGTTACAAGCATGCAGTTTTGAATGAGCAAACCCAATACATAAAAGTATACCCTCAATAGAAGTATACCCTAGTACATAAAAGGAATGGATCATTTTTATATTAGTCACTTTTTCAATGCATTTAGTGAGAGCATCTCATTCAAATTGATACAAACAAAGGATGCTAGGATTGATACAAGCACAGTTCAATTGCTTCGTCTAATTCCCATAACTGTCATAACATGCAAGATATATTCCCATAACATGGAAGTTAATTTAACAATACTTGTTGCATGGCAGCCTCAATGGTATGGTCAAATGATTTTGAAATACTCAAGTACAGCTTCCATTGTTGTTTCTCCAATGGAGTTGGACTTAAGAGACCCACATCTGATATAGGTCTGTAAGGAAGCATATTACATTTCTCAGCTGAGAGTATGAGAACTTGGATATCAGTTGGCATGTCCATTGTGTAATATTGAAAATCATACTCCACTTGAACAAAACATGAAGAATGAGGTCAGTCTTAATTAGGGGCTCATAGGTTTAAATGCAAGATTACCTAAGGTGAACAACACTACCTTTTTCCACTCTATCATATTCCTAAATATCTGAACATTGTGAATGCTAGTTGAATTTAAAGTCCCAGCTTTCAATTGTAAAGAGTAAAGAGTACCTGAAAAAGAATCATAAGTTATGCTCTCGATGAATCTAGTAAAATAACTCTACAGGGACTTTAAGGCATAAATTCCTTGACCAACTGCATATATATTTGGATATCAGATTACCACCATCGCCAATTCAAGTATATTTAAAAAAAGTGCAAGCAATATTTATATTGAACCACAACTTAAATTTAAGGAACATGCAATTCAAGGTCTTTTTATGCCCTTCATCAATTTGTATAGAATCAACATAAATTTGTCGATGTACTTCCAGTAATGTTAGCCGACCTTCAAGTCACTGCCAATATATCCTTTTGTTATGGTTGTAAGCTCCTTGAAGTCAACCTTCTTCAAGGCTCTCTTTTGTAATGAGTGTCATAAGAATTTTTTCCTTGTTCTCCACAGAAGGTAGACCTACCATGATCCTATTCAGGCCAATTAAAATCCAGATTAAATAATTGCAGATCAGATCATAGTCATCAGAAATTTAAAATTTTCATGTGCTTTCATTTTATAGATTATATTGTTTGATTATTTACTGCCCTTTTACCTAGTGTTTTTAGACTTCATATGAAGAATAGGTAACACAAACGAGTCTTCTTATCTACTATGCAATATGGGTAAGCCTTCGAAATTTTCAATGGACAATAACTTAATGAACATTGAACATGCATAACACTAACAAAAAAAGTTTGTCATTCTAAACTTACCAACACTCCTACACTGTCACCCATGACAAAGTCATCTCGGTCTTTGTCCCAAGGCCTTGAGGCAAACTGAGGATCATCATTTCTCTAAGATAGGGCTCGGCATGCAATAAACCCACCCAAACCAGTGGGAATAATTGTTGCTTTAGTACCACCAGCTAGCATGATATATGCCTCACCTCTACAAATATGATTTGCAGCTACACATGTTTTTATGAAATACAGTCACAGAACTTTCAACATGAAAGTGGATTGAATTGACTCTAGTTTGATCTTAGTGGGTTTTAGACATTTAGTCTCACTTGCATAATTTTTGTGAAATAATACACAACCATTCGCACATGTGTGGATGTTCTCATACCCTAATCCTAGCTTAGTGATTTGTGCTTAACATGCAGTCTTATTTTTTGGGAATGTGGAGTCAGGTGGTAACAACCGATGTAACAATGCCAATAACTCATCAACACTCTCATTTTTCCAACCATGCATTGTTTGCAAATTAATAATTAGAACGATTGTTGTCAAATGACTTAACTTGCAAGTACCATACACATGTTTTGAATCATCCTCCATCACTTTCTTTCAATCATCCTTGAAACCCTCATTCATCATTCTATCAACTTCAATCCCTTCATCTAACATTGTTGCATGTTCATATTCATTTTTTTCCTCTTCATCTATGTTTGGTGCCTCTACGTCTCTCATGATTTTCAATGGTATCCTATTTGGATAACTATTTTGAGGGAAAGGGACTATACTACTATGAACGAATCTCAACATATGTTCAAAAATCACTTGTCTTGTTCTCATCTTCCCTCCGAGACAATCATTACAAGGACATGCATATTTCTCCAAGATCTTCTCATAGGTTATTCTCTCATCATGCGCATGGTATTCATTCGTTGACAAAACTAGTCATTGACTCATCTTCAATTTTTTGCATTGAATTATGACACGGGTATGTTAATATTACTTTCAACTCTTTTCATCTATTTCATATTGAATTGAAATGCAATATAAAAAACAATTCCTAGAGACTACAATAGATCATGTTAGAGTATACGTATCTGATTACTAGGGTTTAGGAATAACATCTATTGTAGTACTATTTATTTCTTGGAAAATAACTCTGGTCATATGCTTGGGGATTACAATCTTATGACCTTTCTCACATTCATTGGAATGTATGGTGTAAAGATTCCACCTAAAGCATTGCCTAGGTTTGTACCTGAAATCATTATTTTGCTTAAGATAATTACACATATGGCTGAAGAAAGAAAATATGGTAAAGGAAATCAAAGAGTTGGATGTGGTGGAAACCTCCCAAGACCATAGATCTTATGTATATACTTAGAAAATTAGTAGTATATATGATGTTTGGCATTCACATAATGATCCAAAATCTCTAATTATTGATGCATCTTTATCTGTCCCTGTATCTATTGTGAGTGGAAGTGCTTATGTTCCAAAATCAACACACAAGTTTCATATTCAAAGAAATGCCCCAACAAGATAATCATGCAAGCACAAACACATCTATAAATAGAGTTATATTGGAGTCTCTAGAGTCTGTTTTCATTTTAGAATCTCTCCACAAGATCCCCCCTTGAAAAAAAAATTGACTCGACCAAAGAATCAAGCAAGAACAAACATTACTATAAATATATGTCTAATAGAACTTTTAGATTATATTTACATTTCAAAAGCAATGAATTGCCCTTTAAAAATAAAAACTTTGATCTAGCCAAATAAGCATGCAAGTACAAACACTTTTCTACTACAAATGTGGTAGGCCCTCTAGATTCTAATTGCATTTCAAATTATCAAGACACACAACCAACCAAAAGGAATTGCATGCCTTCAATCTAGAACAAAAGGGTAATCTTGCATGCAAACAAAAACCCTACAAAATAGGTACAAGTCCAAAGAAAACTTTTCTCTTAGCCACCAAATCATAAAAGTGAAAACAATTTTACAAGTAGAGATGTGGTAGGGCTTGTAGAATTTGATTATATTTCAAAATTAGACAAACTATGCCACCAACCAAAAGGTTTAGGCCAACCATGAAAATTCCTTGTTATCATGATTTTTAATTGGAAAACATCTACTTCAAACACTAATATTTTTTCCTAAAACCCACTAAGTTATTTTTGGTATTGCATTGAAGAACTTATTGTTACAATATAATAATATTGAATTTAGTATCCTCTATGTTCCTTTCACGTTAATCAATTCAAGAAAAATGTGTAATGCGTGTAGGCATGTAAGTTATGTCCTATTTGCAATCATAGTATCAAGACACTAAATCATACAAGTTAAAACAAAGTATCAAGACACGCAAGTTATGCCCTATTTGCAATAAGAGTATCAAGACACACAACCAACCAAAAGGAATCAAGAAACAAAATTGTAATGCTCATAGGCATGAAATTTACGCCCTATTTGCAATTAGAGTATCAAGACACTAAATCATACAAGTGAAAACAGAGTATCAAGACATGCAAGTTATGCCCTATTTGCAATCAGAGTATCAAGACACACAAGTTATGCCCTATTTGCAATCAGAGTATCAAGACATGCAACCAACCAAGAGTATCAAGACATGTAAGTTATGCCCTATTTGCAATCAGAGTATCAAGACACGCAACCAACCAAAAGGAATTGTGGGCCTTCAATATAGAACAAAAGGGTAATCTTGCATGCAAACAAAAACCCTACAAAATGGGTATAAGTCCAAAGAAAAAAATTCTCTTAGCCACAAAATCATACAAGTGAAAACAATTTTACAGGTAGAGATGTGGTAGGGCTTGTATAATTTGATTAAATTTCCGAATTAGACAAACTATGCCACCAACCAAAAGGTTTAGGCCAACCATGAAAATTCCTTGTTTTCATTATTTTTAATTGGAAAACATCTACTTCAAACATTGTGAAAGAGATCATGAAGGAATTGCATAATGTATGTGGTGGGTACTTCACATCCAAGACCACAACACACAAGATACTTTGAGCAGGTTACTTATGACCAACTATGTTTTCTGATGTAAATCAGTATGTTAGAGCTTGTAAGCCTTGTCAGTGTTTCATATGAAATCCAAAGTTGCCAACGCTATCTTTGGAGCTTGTAGTGGTCGAAGCTCCTTTTAAACAGTGGAGTTTAGATTTTATTGGTGAGATGCATGATAAGTTATAACTCTAGTAATTCTGACCTTACATGACATCTAATTTTTTTTCGAGGATTTTTTTTTAAATGAAGTCAACAATTGGATTAAGGATCAAATATTTAAGAAATTAAAGGAAGCAAATCATTGGTGCCTCTGGTTTTCACCTGGGTTCTTGTCTTTATCTCAATTGTGAACTTGAGTCTTTTGGTTGTCATTGAGTCTCTCACATTGCTTCCATGGAACTTATCGTTGAGTGGTTTGAGTGAAAAAAAGTCTTGAGGTCTGCTCTCCTGATCCCTATAAGACTTTTTCATGGATGTGAAGTCAATATGATGTTTCTGAGATCCATGTACTTGTTTCTCTTATGATAATATTAGAAAAATCATCAATGTTGGCGACCAATTTGAGCATATTGATGGTATGAGAATTCTATCTTGTAATAGCTCTCGCTTTAAGACTTTTTGGACATTAAAGCTTCATTTGACTATTAATACAACAGAACGTACTCTGAGCTTTAAGACTTAAATTTGTAAGTTCCTTTTGTTGGTCAGATTTTTTACCTTGTTGGTATTTCTCTTGTCCATATTCCATGCCCTTCTCGACTATGGCACCAATGAACGAATGAGATTAGATTAGAGTAATTTACTCATTGTTTGAAGGTTTTTACTCATCGTTTTAAGATATTTGTTTGCTATTTTTTCCAAAAGTCCTTCAGATCTCAGTTTTTTTCCATTGTCTTTGGAATATCTTTCTGTGAAATTTGCTCACTTACATTGCAGATCTGCAACTTTCTTTGCAGAACTAGCCAGAGTAATAAATTAAGATTTGTGTGATTTTAAATATTGTTTTGAGCAGATCTAATTTTCTTTCTTGTTGATCGTGAATTAGTATTATAGATTTTTAATTATTTGAATGCATAGCAGCAGGTATAATTGCGGGTTCAAAGTAAGTTATACACCAGTACTCTAAAAAATATATTTGAATTGCTTATGGACACCCCCCTTGGACTAGCATGCACTATTCCAGAAATGAGAGAGAGAATATTATTGACTTAATTAATTTTTTTAAATGATTGTTGGACGACTCCTTTCGAGACAATTCCGAGTGGTTACACCTACAAATAAATATTATGTGAACTAGTCTTTTTGTAAAGATCCTTGTCATCCCTTTGAGGTAATATGCACATATTTAGAGATTTTCCTTTCAATAATGATTAATTTGAAATATACCTATGTTGTTTTCTATTTATAAAAACTATATTTTATACAGTTCCTAATTATTTCAATTCCAAATACTTCCAATATTCACATACAAGTGAAAATAGAGTATCAAGACACACAAGTTATGCCCTATTTGCAATCAGAGTATCAAGACACGCAACCAACCAAAAGGAATCAAGACACCAAATTGTAATGCTCGTAGGCATGTAAGTTATGCCCTATTTTCAATCAGAGTATCAAGACACAACAAAACATCAAAGTAAAGAAATCATTGCCAACATCCAACACAACTAGATAATAGAGAAAAATGCCAACTAAATTAATGTGAGCACATACCACTAAACAAGTAATGAGGTAGACATAAACCTGTAAAAACAATTCAATATAAACTAATATCCAAACAATGCACTTCAATACAAACCTACGCCCTAATGCAGAAATCAAATGCCTACCATAAAAATTGGGTATAAAACACTAACCTTTATTTATTTTTGGGTATAAGGACAAAATAAATTACTTAACATCCATGAGATTTCTCTTCTTGAATTGAGATTAGAATCTATGAGATTTCTATGCATTCAGAAATTTAACAAATACAAAATACTGAGACCAAATTGATTAACCTGAGAAGGGGAAGCTGTGGATTTCAGTTTTGCTACTAAAGAAGCCTTTTCCCACCTCTTCAAAAGCCTCCAAGTTCTATCTATTGCAATTGTCTTCTCCATTGTTACTACCAGTGGTGAATATATAGTGTAACCCACAAAAAAAATTCAACGGTCGTCACTTAATAACAACCCTAAACCATGTTATCGCGCCCTTCTGGCCAATTAACCAGTTATGAACAACATAAACTCCATTAACCCTAAACCCGGTTATCACACCCTTCCCGCCAATTAACCAGTTATGAACAACATAATCTCCATTAAGCCTGAACCCGGTTATCACGCCCTTCCCACCAATTAAACAGTTATGAACAACGTGAAATCCATTAATGAGTGGAGAACTCGGCCAGTGAATTGAGTAAACCACTCATATAGATTAAAATCATTCCCTTACCCCGATTTTTTAGCACCCTCCCACCAATTAACATGAAATAAGTTGGGTGAACTCCATTAATGAATGGAGAAGTCAACCATGGAATACCGTGTATGCAATACCCTCATGGCTTCCCCATGTCAGTCGATAACCCTCCTCACTTCCCAAGGTCAGTCGATAACCCTCCTCGCTTCCCCTTAACCCTGCTCCATTCCCCAGGTCGATCGATATGGGCTTCTGGTAATGGAGTAATTGCAATGTCGAAAAATTATGAATCGAAATGCAATATCATTCCACGTGCTATGCAAATGCCTTATTACTTTCTAAGCGCATACACTATCATCATGCCATAACCTTACAATATAATAATATTTCATAAGTAAGTACAATAATAATTTTATTTTATTTTATAAAAAAATTCCAATATAATTTTATTTCATATTTTAAACTTGTAATATTTTATATTATAAACTTTCAATATTGGCTCATTTCATATTTTAAATTTGTAATATTTTATATTATAAACTTTCAATATTGGCTCATTTCTTGATATGGTAGACTAATGAACAAGTAGCCATTTAATTTACACATGTTTTATGAATAATTTTTATAACTATGCCTAAGCCCCTCAAATTAAATCAAATTAAATCACTCAATGTCTAATTTAAAGTCTAATAATAGACTATATGGAGTAGTTTCCCATGGTTGTATCTAATTCAAGGTAATTAGTTCCTAGGGGATTTTTCAAAATGTTGATATAAGCCTTACAATTAAGCTTGTTATCTAGCTACGTCGACATCATCATGATATATAACTAATTTGGTGTCAATTTCTTAAACCCCCCAAATTAAATCTCTCAATATTGTGCAATATAAAGTCTAATAATTGACTATATGGAGTAATTCCCATGGTTGGTCGATCTAGTAATTCAAAGTAATTGATTAGTTCCTAATTAGGGAATTAATTTCAAGATGATGATATAATATTATCCATAGCAGCTCGCAACTAGGCATCGTCATGATAGCTAATTCGGTGTCCATAGTTGAGTTGTGACACATGAGGGGGTCTACAATTTACTAAATTCTAACACTGCAGATGGATTCAAAGACCCCCTTAGAATCTGAATCCATCTGCAGTGTTAGAATTTAGTAAATTGTACAAATTCATTGTCAAAATTGCAATTTTCCATTGTCGGAGTGATACACAACTAAAAATGACCAAATAAATGACCAATTGTTATGTGGTCATTTTTAGTCTAGATATCATGTGACCAAATTTGATCATTTATCTTGGTCTTTTTTAGTTTACTTGTATCATGTGACCAAAATTGGTCATTTATCTTGGTCTTTTTTAGTTAGCTCACTTAAATTTATCAATTTTGGTCATTTATCCCTTGAAAAAATTTGTGGTGACCAATTTTTTTGGTCTCGTGGTCACTTATCTCTCATTTTGTACTAGTGAAGGATGTGACTCATGTTGATTGTTGAGCGATGCAATGCCTCTTATGGTTTAGCCTAGGGCTCTTTGTAAAAGTCTTTACTGACAAATTTCTTGTATGTTACACTCTTTATAACTCTTGGGTTTGGATAGAAATAGTCATAAATTACAGATTGTTCATAGATTTTGTAGACTGAAATTTTGTAAATTTTGAATCTCTTTATATTTTTATTGCAAACCTAATTGTAGCCTTTACTTAGTTCAAAATATTCCAGTTTCGATTTTTGTTTTTTTAACATTAAATTTTTCCATGAAAATTCAAATTTCTAAGCAATGGACCCTATTGAGTCACCTTACCTGAGAGAGGTGCCCCTTCACGTCAGACCGAAGAGAATAAAAAGAATGGATTACATTTTCATATCAGCATGCATATTTATTTATGAAAATAATTAATCAATACTATACTATGTAATAGATATTATTGAAAAACATTAAATGGAGATGGACACTCATAATTATTATAGATATTACTGAAAAACATTAGATGGAGATGGACACTCATAATTATTCCTAGGAAATGTCATAATTAGTGTATATGATTTGTTCTCAACCATGATAAAATAAATGGTATGAAATGTCTATTTATCATTATTTCAAATTATATATATAAAATGGAAAGGAAATTGGTATTTTTTATTTGAAATTATATAAGAATCATTTTGAATTATGAAATTGTAAAGATCAATCATTAATATTGTAAAATCAAATTGCAATATAAATATTATTATATAGAGGGTGGGAGGGAGAGGGAGGACATTGATAGATAAAATGTATATATTATATATACATTTTATCTATTAATGCCCCCTATAGAGGGTGGGAGGGGGAGGACATTAATAGATAAAATGTATATATAATATATACATTTTATCTATTAATGCCGTCCCCCTCCCACCCTCTATAGGGGGGCATTAATAGATAAAATGTATA
>JASDQU010101702.1:208552-238400 GCA_032191745.1 Picea mariana
TAAGATCAATTCCAGAATCAATGAGAGCTTTGAGTTTGAATACTTGATATTGGATTTTTAGCCTTATAATTACATGATACTTTTTATGCTCAATTTCCATAATTCTCATGGAATGTATTCCTTCAATATCTCTAGTCTCATACAAATTAATATTTGGATGTTCTTCTAATGGTACCTCTTCAAGAGGAGGTGGTCCAGAATTTAGCATCTGCACTTGGGACTTCAACTCTTTGATTTCTTGTCTTTCCCATAAATCTGTCTTATGGGAATTTTCTTCTGAAGTTTGTGTTTCTAATTTCCCAACCTTCTTCTTTAAATCTACAACCTCTCTTTTCAACAGATTTATTTATTTTCTTATATCATTCATAGTTAATGGTTGCAACTTTTGATTCTTATTTTGTATGATAAATGAATTTTTGTTCTTCTCAAAAGATGCATCCACAAACAAAGGTTTCTTACCATGCTCAGAACTTGTAGATTTGTGTGCTTTCATCATAGTTTTTAAGAAAGAATCCAACAATGAAACTTTCATTTCTCCTTCAGGAAGTGCTTTAATTTGGGCAGGTATATGTGCATCACCATCTGAATTACTTTGATCCATGCAGACTTTTAACTTTCGAATAGCCTCTTGCTCTTCTAAACCAGATTCTTCTTCTGATTCTTCATCATCTGAATTGCTTTCCGGGATGCAGTTACAGACCTCTAGATCTTCACATCTGCAATTGTTAGTTATCATTAAAGCCTCTTGTTCTACTTCTGAGAGGTCATCAGAGTCATATTCAAATTTGGATGTGTGATAACTAGTTGAACAACATTCATCCCTCATTATATGTATGTCTTCTCTTTTTATATGAAATGGATGATGTTGCCATGAATTTGTATCATTTCGGTCATAACCACATCGGTTACAATGAATAGATGTAAGAGATTTTGAAAATTCACCTCTTTCTCGGGCTTGTTTGGCCTTTATTTCAAAGACTTTACCTATGGTTTTCTCCTAAGTCTTTATGTCTAGGCTCCCTGATAGTAAAGACTTTACCTATGGTTTTCAGGGAGCCTAGACATATTTTGGATGGATTTGTAAGGTACTGACATGGCATCCTCTCATACCATGGTGGTCAACATGATAGGTAAAATTGCAGTAGGCGTAACTTTTCAATACGAACTCTGAATGACGCACGGTATGCATCGTTGGAAAGGTCTCATAGCGTAAAACATCGTCATGGGCATGGGCACAAGTTCTAGACACCAAAACCCCCCAAAAAATCGTTTAATTCCTTAAAATGGCTTTGGAAGGTTCTAGACCCTAATTTTCCAAACTAGGACCTGGCACTAAAATGACCCTGCAAGTTGATTCCTCCAATTTTTTCCACTTTGAAAACATTGAGATAGATGGAAAATAATATAATGATCCAATATGGATCATTCAGTGAAGTGAATTCCCCACGACTTGATCCATATAGTGTTATGATTGTTGATCATGAACGATGAGATCATTTTCGATTTTCCAACAGAGGGCGCACGAGTTGAGTGACAAAATAACCTATGGAGAAGCATGAGAGAAGTCTCCCACCCAACAGACATCAAGCACCCTGGGACGAGGTTGACCACAATCGGATGAGCAAGGAGAAGGAAAAAACCATAAGGAGGATAAGTCAGACGGAGAACATAAATGAAGGGAGGGGAATGTCCCATCACCAAATGAAGACACACCGGAGAGCAGATATGATGAGTGATCGAAAAGAGCCAAGTCAAAGTTGGAGGGGGATCCAAAGAGAAGAAGAAGGGAGAGACAAGACAAGGGGATGGGATAACCACTCGGGTGGCCATACAAGATGTGTGGCAGGAGGCGGAATCACATGAGAGAGGAGGAGGGCCCACCAAGCCAAGGGGTCAAGAACTCTATCCCATGACATATGGAAAGGGGGGCTAGGGAACATGGATAAATTTGTTGAGGCCATCAATGAATAGAATTCCTGCAATGCCTCAGATGCCAAGATTGGCCAAGTGGTTTGGTAAAGCATGTATACCTCAAAGGGAATTCCATAGGTGAACAGTGATGAATTCCTTTAGCATGCCTTGAATACGAATGAAAATTGAGCAAATATGTGCATCCATCGGAAAAGTGGAAAGTTGAAGGTGCCATATAGTTTTTTGTTAGTTACTAATGTTTCTCGATTTTACAATTGTTAGGCCTCGAAGAAGGGCATATGTTTATGCTTGGTTATTAGTGTCGATTTCTAGATTCCAGGAAAAAGTAGACTCAATTTTCCCTCTAGGGCCATACAGAACCCCTCTCGCACCTGTCGCCCCGAGAAATTTTGGTTCTTTTTATCTTCCCTATTAATCTAGATTATCTAACTTACGATGCAAGAAATAATTTAAAGAACTATTCTCGAGGTTTATATAGTGCAAGTAAATGGACTCTCGACCCCTATTGGCAGGTTAAGGTGAAAACACCCTTGACCTAGCAAGAAAAGAGGGTTCGCACAGGTCAGAATAGTGACAAATGCATTGAAGTATGTATATTGCACAGAGACGGAATGTAGTGAAAGGAGATATTTTTTCCCATCTATATGATTGTTCTTTCGAAATCCATGCAAGGTCTATCACAATGAACATACAAATTTTTGCACAATGCTTGGAGCTATGAGGGTCCAAAAACTTGATTTGAACGCTAGAGTAGGCTAGTTTGGTGACCTGCAAAACAACAAAGGTGAGAGAAAGGGATCTTTAATCCTATGAGGAAACAAATGTGAGTTAGAACACCGGTGGAGTCATCAATCTATTTTGTCTCTTTTGGCACTTGGGTGAGAAAAAAAGGAAATTTAGTGTTAGCTTAGGCCTAACTAGCACCACAAAGAATTGTTAGAGTGTTAGTGTAACGCCATTAAATAAATAATCCAAACAAAATAAGGAAATAAGAGCATAAAATGTAAGAACAAAAGTGAAATACTAGTGAGATTCATTATATCAATAGAAAGACTTCAAATACAACATCGTCGAGGAGTTGGTGAGCTAGTGAACTTCCTTCTTCCTCTTTGGGAAGGGTCATTTTTGTCCTCCTAGAACCTGTCTCTCTCTCAATGAAATGAAATGGTAAGAAGATGTGTACAAATCTCTCAATAGGTGAGAGGTTTAATACACCAAGCAACAATGGTTATGAAAGTATAGATGATTTTGTGAGAAATGAGGTATCTCTAGGCTCATACAACTAGAATAGCATTACTTTGGATTCTCATGTCTTTGTGGATGCTGATGGCCTCTTTTAATAGGCCTCCAACAAGCTGGATAAAAATGGTTTAAATGGGAAAGGGGAGGCCACTTGGATGTGGCCTCCCATGCTTGAGTAGACATGAACCAACTTGTTGTACCAACCTTCAATGCTCATGGGTTTGAGGCCTCTTGGTCCTTCAGCTAGGAATTATATTTGATGGGATTTTTGGTCATCAATGCATCAAAATTCGTTGAAACTTCACTTCTAGTCAATCCACACAACTTTCAAAGGAAAAGTCATGCGAGCGCACATAGATCGCGCAAAATAGAGATTTTTGAGTCACACGGATGATCAAAAAACCTACTTTGTATAGTTTTTGTCCTACTGAAGATGGTGTATTAATGCCATGAACATGCACCTTAGTGTATTGAACTAATGACCCTTCTGGTGATCACATGTATAGCTCTATGAGCAATTTTTAGGTGATAACATAGGGAATAGTCCAAAAAGGTAAACAAAGAGAAAGTGTTTGCAAGGAAAACAAATTAAATGAGACCCTTCTTCATATTTATCCGTTATGTCAAAAATCTAGAGAAGAGATAGAATGGGAGATCAACTTGGCATTTCACTTAATCCCTTTTTTTCATCGAATGAACCAGTTCACAAACCTAACTAAGAGGAGATGTCTACCTAAAGGACCAATCAGTAAAGTATTACCTCCTCATCACTCACAACGACCACATGAACTTGCCTTCAATGACAAGAAAATGTCATAACTAAGCCTTAGATATTTGGGATTTGAACATAGATACAAGGTTTCTCCTTCTTATCGCATACAARCAACCCCATATGATTKATTAGAGCCASCAATTGTTTCTACCACCAYRCATTAACAATDATARCCTCTCTCAATAACCACATTAACACCACCCCACCATTGAGGYTTTTTTACCCTAAAATCCCTAATAAGAAAAATCATTTTTGATYTTGTTAATCCACCKAGTCGATCACATTAGCYTGAAATCCTWGATAAGAAAAARCCTTTTTTTTTTAATCTTGTTAAGCCACCTSGATTACATAACAACCAAACCTTATTTTATATTAAAAATTAACAATGCATTTTTACTAAAATATTTACAAAATTTAACCAAAAGCTTGTGTAAATTCAAGTAGAGATTTATGATTAAAGATTTAACGGATTTTGGAATGAGTTAATAAGTGGACAAACTCCATTTTTTAGGTAAGTTTATTTTTTCTAGAGAGAGAAAAATTTARCCTTAATCTATTTTTCTTTTTCAAGATTCTCATAATGTAAGTAATCTTAAAATAGGTCAAAATCTCTTAATGCAAAGTTGCAAGGTTAAAGTTCCTATCAATCCAACCAAACTAAAATTAAGAAAAGTTTCAAAAAAATAAATAAATTTATCCACTCATTAATTTATATAGTCATTATATTTTAGACTTTTGTATGGGTATGGGTTAATGGTTAAGAACATGTGTTTCTTCTTAAAAGGTCACAAGTTCAAATTCACAGTAATCAAATAAGTGCACACTTTAAAATTAGATTATTAATATTAAATATGAATATGGATAAATATATTTGAAAAATTAAATTATTATTATTAGATATGAATAAATATATTTGAATGAAATAATCTAAATTAAGTAAAGTTCCAAATACATAGAACAAACTCTGACATAACTAAAAATTTTCTTTGGCTGATCTCGCCGAATAATTGGAGTAGCACGCTAACACTTTTTTGCCCATTCAAAAAGAATTAGGATAGTAAATTATGTATAGGTTGCAGAATTTAACAATATTTACATTTAAAAAAAGTTAATTGAATTTGACAAGTTTGTCAATATCTATTTAGTTATCTACTAGCACAGCCATAAATTTGTGGTTGGTGAACGCCGAAAGTATGGCTTGCAAAACTTGAACTGTTGGGAAAGAGAAACGGCTCAGAGGTGGACGGAACATGGTTGGTGAAGGCCAAAGGTTTAGGTTGGCCTAGAAAATGAAACCCTAATCACTCAGATGTGGCAATCAGCTAGCCACCATAGTAAATTTTAAATATGATTAAATAAAAGTAAAAAAATAAACATGTAAAATATTTAATCTTGTCCATACAAAATTGATTAAGCACTAAAAACCTATTAAATGTGCCCATAGTCAATAGGTGTATGCCTTTCAACTTAAATATTGAAAATTATTTAAGATGATGACTAATATATAAATAATATAACAATATCTATACTATCTACATTTTAAAAAATTCCAAACTGAATTTGACAAGCTTATCAATATCCACTTTGTTAGGTAAAATTGAAAGTTACTTAAGAAGCATGGAATGCGATGGATTATAAGGGTCGTATTTAAATTGCTTTCAAATTCAATAACCTATGCCTCAACATTTAATGAATGATACTTAGTAGATTCAATGAATGATATATAGTTAGTTAGATATTGCTGTCCTCTAACAAAAAAAAAATTAATTAACTAAAAGTTCTATTTTTTAGGTTTTTTAACAAAATAACGTAAATTTAAACAAAATAACTATTTTTTATTATTTAAATTACATTTCTGAATTCATAAATAAATTCAACCGTATACACTCTACAAAACAAAACGTCCCTCTACAAACTTCATTATTATTAAGCCCTGGCATTCATCAATATCCACCGATTGAACGCCGTCTGACAAAAGAAAAGTTCGTGTACACTCTACAAATGTCATGCGACCTGGCCTATCTATCGACGTGGATCGAAAGGCCTTTATTTGCAGGTAACCAGTCTGCTACCCCATTCCTCCTCGTCAATTAACGACCAGCGATGTCAGCCCAAGTCGTTCAGAATTTCCTTCCGGTGTTCGTCTCCTGGGCCGAACGCCAACCCTTTCTCCGCTACATACTGACCGCACTGTTCCCCACTCATATCCAAGAAATATGCCCCCTGCCGTTCATCCACCTACAGGTATTCTATCCCTTTATTCCTATACATTTATATCAATTTTATTCTCATTGGCACCCATAATCGATCTATCTGCAGGGCGAGAGACCGTTGAGATGGCCGACGGCAGCAGCGGCTTGTCTCTGCGGCTGCGTACTGGGCTTGTTAAGCGGCGGTCACATGCTCCGCTGCGCCGTGACCAGGAGCCGGCGAGAAAGAGGCTTCTTTTCTTGGGGTTTCGCGTTTCTCTGGTACGGCGTCATGTGCCTGGGCGGCCTCTTCCACCACTGCATAGGCCCCTCGCCCTTCTTTTATAAAATGGATATCATCGGGACCGCCTGCTTCTCGATCTCGATCATCCCCGGTTCCATTCTCGTGAACGACACATCTAAGGTCGCGCGGATCCTTCTTCTGGCGATCTATGGCGGCGTGATCTTCTCGGCCGTTTTCGGTTCGCAGGCTGTGCTGGAAGTGCTCTACTTGTTGCCTATGGTTTTGGCGGCCGTGGCGGGAGTTTGGTTTCTGTGGAGGGTTAATACGGAGGCTTCCGTGAGGCAAACGTCCGAGGCGACAAGAAAACGTATAAGGAAATGGTCTGCAGTGGTGGCCGTAGGAGCGCTAATGGCGGGTGGAGGTATTTTGGGGGATAAATGGATGTGCCTGCTGTTTGGCGCGAATTTCAGTATGTTGTTTTGGGCATTCCTCGGCTGTAACGTCGCCCTCTTTGCTTTCTTTCCCATTGTTCTCCTGCACGCAGCTCAACAAGGCAAAAATCCCAATCTGAAGCAATCGTGAATAAATTCATTTACGCGTTCGTCCGGTATGTGGGAATCGATTTGTTAGAGGTTCTTCCAGTCTGATTAGGGATGACTAATTTCGCATGTGAATTTACCTCTGATCTCATTTATATTGATTATGACCTTTTAGTAAATGAAATTATGACCTTTTAGTAAATGAAGATGTAAAGATTGCAAACCTGTCCACTGATAATAAAACTCGTAATAATATGATTTCAAGAAACTCAGAAGTGTACGATGAAAACCATAACTTTTTATTTCTAAATGGAGGCGTAAACTATATCATTGGTTAATGTATCCTATTTTATCTAAATGTGGCCATATAAGTTAATGTATCCTATTTTATTGAACATTGGTTAAGATAATTGATCTTTTTAACTAAATGTGGCCATATAAGTTAATGTATCCTATTTTATTGAACATTTAGTGATATTAAATCAACTAAATACCCACAATCGATTAAATAAGCCGTAAATTAAACTTTTATTTGATGAAATGTATACCGTCGATGGTGATTTTTTTAATGTATGCCATTATGAAAATTGGCAATCCTTTTGTTTCCACTGCCAATTACCTTTTCTCTTCTTCGTAATTTGGGGGTATGGATATTATATTGATTTAGTTGTATTCTACCATTCTTCATTTTTTGATAATAAAACTGGGATATTGCTAAATTGAAATGTTCAAGGTGGATTATTATAGTAACGTGTCACACTTACAAAACACAAAATACAGCAACGCAGCCTCTTATGTTAAATTAACATAATTTAAAATTGAGTGAAATGATCTTTATTCTCATCTTTGTGTGATCTCCGTTTCATTATGCAAACCCCTTCCCTTACTGCCATGTTATAGATTGACTTCTTTGCTCCTATACAACCACTTAGACGGAAATGAGCACGACAACTCTATGGAGAAATATATATATCACACATCACGCGAGTTCATCTTACATGGATATAGAGACGTTGAATGAAACATATCAGATAGTAATTTTTCCACAGTGGAATTCGGTAATAAAAAGGTCAATCTTTTTATGGATTTAGAATTTTATATTTGAGCAAAACTTCTAACAAAATTCCAATAGGTATGAAACTTTAACATTACCAAAAAATTCAATTTAAAAAATCAATTATCTATTTGCTAATTTTATATCAGAAAATACACATAAAATTAAAATGTGCAATTAAGAACTGAAATTAGATAGCTTGGAGGAAAGAAAATAGAATATACACTAAAATGGAGAAAAAAAATTAGAACAAAAAATAGCCATCACATTTTCTTGAGTGGGAGAGGAGCACATTTTATAAGCATTAGTTGATTACAATACAAGTTGCAACAACTAACTAAATGCTTACAATAGTGATTGCTAAAAGGCCACTAAATGCTGGTAGTTGAAAGTGTTGAAGCGAATTATTGTTTACAATAGAAATATTTGAAACTAACTACCACACTAACTACAATATTAATTAAGGAGTGCCCCCTCATCCTGAATGGCCAAGGAAGTGGGGATCACTTCCTCATGGCTCAATTCTTCTCTGTTTAGATCTGGAAGTGTCCATCAAATGAGAGAAATTGTGTTGCAAATGATATTAGCGTTTGAATTGGTACTTGCCCAGCAAGAGACATACATGATCTTCTAACTGAAAGAACAATGGTGTGTGTTTCTTATCATGCCTCTGTCTCACACGGTCTTGGGTTTCTCGTAAGGCAATTACTTCCTGAGTAATAATAGTGTTGTGTCAACATATGGATAAAACGTCGAGCTGACTGATGTTCCTATTGGTGATGTGTCGAGCCAGAAGGAGCAAGGGCCTATGAATGGAATGTCATCGAATGACCTTCATGTTTTGATAAGGTGGTTCTTTCGGAATCATTGCATCAGTTTTTTATTCGACATTTTGGACCAAACAAATGTGGTCCATCATCAGGAAGAGTTTTTAATTATCGCCCCACTTGCAAACTGAAATGCTTCCTTCTTAATCTCAAAGGGTTGATGCCTATCCGGCAAAAGGAGAACATGTGCAGAATATAATGCGGGTGGAAGCTGAGAAAAGTGGTGCCCAACCTTTTGCAAAAGAATCTTGATGTCATGGGAATTGGAGTACGTTGGCCATTGTGCCAAAACCTATATCCGAGATGGATCAAATCGACCCCTTGTTGTGTCTGGTATGAGTCCCAAATGTGGAAATGATGTGTGTGCAACATAAGATTTATTTACCCAAAGTGTATGTTCCTGTAGTAGCTCGAGGATGTTGCGGACGTGTTGAAGATGTCCCGCCTAAGAATTATTGAAGTCCAAGATATCATCAAAATAAATGATCACGCATTTACCCAAATGACTTGTTGCATTCATGCGAACTTGATGGTAGCTAGCTGTCAAATCCATATGTGTGAAGGAATATCCCCTTGTAAGTGGTCCAACAATTCCTCAATTCAGGGTAGGAAGTAGCGAGTTTTAACATTGGCTTTATTAAGGGTACAATAGTGGGTCACTAGGTGTCATTCTGAATCATCCTTGGTTGGGATAACAAAGGTGGGGGATGCACATGGAGAAATTGGCCTAAGTTCAAAAGTTGACCAATTGGGTGTTCCATCTCAACGACCTCTGAGGGAGTGATGTGATAGGATAGGGTGTCAGGAAAAGAAGCACTAGGAATTAGATCAAGTGTGAGCTCAATAGAGCGAGACATGGGTAGTTATGTGGGTTGTGTGAAGACATCTGCAAATTATTGGAGCGGGGGATTCACGAAAGGAGATACAAGGTTATTCTAGTTGTCTAAGTTAATGGGGTGATCTAAGCACAAATAGATGGATTGGTCCATACTGGCTTGATTAACGGTCATGTGGTCAGTAAGGTTGGGTGGATTTAAGAGCAAAAGAAGTAAGCACATAGGTGCTCCCCTCATGTTGCAAGTGGTATTGATGATATCTAGCACGATAGATAGTGTGTTAGTCTTGTTGGTAGGGAATGGAAAGTAACAAATCGACACAATCAAGAGGAGATACATCACACACCACAATATCCTGGAAAGGGCTAATCGCAAAGGTAATTGCACAACATTGGGAGATAGTGATATGAGGGCCTTCCTTTTGTACCCAGGTGAGCTGGTATAGGGTCAGGTGCAGAGTGGTGGCGAGTTTCAAGCATGTCACCAAGTTCTGGGCAACGAGGTTCTTTTGGCTTTCGTTGTCCAAGATGACAGTAGCCAACTCATGCTTAATCTGACAATTATGTGTAAACATCAGTATATTAGAGATGGCGAGTTCATTAATGATCATCAGGATTAGAGAAGGGTCCACTTAGGTAGGATTGTCGAGAGAGACTACTTCAGGATGGTCAGGGGAATCTGGTTGAGCAACCTATGCAAATATATTATGATTGGTGCAAATGTTTTTAAGTTCTTGACGATTTGCAAATGTATACGAGTTAGTCTTATCAAAGGTACACTAGAGCGCATTTCTAGGTGTGGATGGGGAAGCACGAGAAACCAAGGAATACTCAGTTTGCAAAGGACTAGCATGAGAAGGACCATATCAAATTGGGGGAGAGAATATTTGAGGAGCCACTTTATGCTCCACGGCCAAGGCCCGAAAAAAGGATTTTTCCAATGAAGGAGACTCAAACAAATCGAATTCACGATGAAAAATTGTTAATAAACTAGAATTAAATTTAGCAATCAATACCACTTTTGGATTTGAAACGTATAGTTGGATGCGCAACTTGCAGAAGACATATATGTAACTATGTATTGACTAATGGGTGAGTTGTCAGAGTTGCAACCATTTGGAAAGGAAGTTCCGGCGATATCCCTGCGAATAGAAGCGGTCTCTGAGTGCCTGGAAAAATCCCACCCACGTCATAATGTGTGTTGTTTGTGTCTCAAGAAGGTATCCTATGTCCATGACCTAGGAAGAACTCTCTAGTTGAGTGTCCCACCATGTCTACGCAATTCCCTCGAGTTGCAGACCAACGATTTGAAGCTTCACGTCTTCTGTCATCTTAGGACATGTATGAAAGTATGTGGAAAGACTTTGAAGCCAATAATCGACATTCTCACAATTTATTTGGCCTGCAAACTTCGATAATAGGAAGTGTGTATCAAGTTGCATGGTTGTTTAATCCAGGTGGGTATCGGTGGCCACCCACCTTTTCCAACTCGCTCAAAAAAAAAATCTCACAATTTTGGCAATTTACTATTTTTAGCAGTTTTAACTTTCAGGGCCATTTGAGGGCCTAAATGAAAGTTTTTCGAGATCGAGATTTTAAATTATATCTAAAGGAATGATTGATCCCCCAAAATGAATTTCCTCGACGATACCTTTCCAACGGGCTATCGTGCGCCTAAAACAGAGATCGTATGCAAAAGTTACGACCACAGGAAGTTGATGTACTGACTTACCCAAACGAGGCCCACATGACTTTTGGCGCTTCATCTCTTAGAGTTAGGTTTTTTGATGTCTAGGGTTTTTGACATTCTTATTTATTGTAAAAAGACCTTCAGAGCCTCATTTTAATCATCTTCTTCCGAATGCGAGTAGTCGTCACATCTCTTCTCAGAGATAAGCTGCCACCATTCTAAAGAGTCTTTCACTCTATATTTTTACAGTCTTTGTACATTTTCGCTCATTAATAGAAATTGTATTACAGTATCTCGATGTTTACGATTTCATCTCTGATACATTTATGTTATATTGTTGGATATCCGAGATATCTCTGTATATTTCTTTATTATATCTCTGCTCTCATTTCGTGCCGAAAATAACCCGGATCAGTGGTATCAAAGCAGATTGCTCTTGATCATTTTTAAGTACATGTCCCCGACGAGGTCCGAGTATAGCAAGTTGGGTCTCGAGTTTGTCTCTCTTGAATACAATCACTCTCGCACGCCCAAGAAACCCTCCATGGCGGAAGAAAAGAAAAATGACGAAGCAGACGGTTATATCAATCTGTTGCTTGAGCAAGATCTCACGCGACAGAGGGACGAAATGATGGAGAATTTTTCCCACATCCTTCAACGGTTGTCGATAGCAACATGCACATCTTCATCAAACAACCACTTTGGAAGCACCTCTCCTTTCAAGGTACAAGTTAATTTTGATATTTCCGTATTTGAAGGTCTGATAGATGCGGATGTCCTAGACAAATGGTTAAATCTGTTAGAAGGTTATTTCTCTGTTCATAATTTTTTCGAGAGGGAAAACATCACCTTCGCACTCCTTAAATCTCTCCCCCATGTCAAACATTGGTGGGAAACTTACTAGGAGAAAAGTTCCACAAAGGAGTCCGGAATATATGGGGTCAAGCCCACTTGGGATTTTTTTGTGGATGCGGTAAAGGAACAATATTACCCTGTTGGAAACTATGAGGACCAGTACATGAGATGGACCACACTGCGGCAAGAGAGGGGCCAAGTAGTTCTGGAATTCACCAATACCTTCCATACATTGCGCACCAAGGTGGGTATCAAAGACTTTGAATGAAATTTGATTCTGAAATACCGTGGGGCTCTACACAGATACATCCAAACTGAAATGGATTTTATGGACATCTCATCACTCAATGCTACTTATCGATATGTTGTTAAAATCGAGCATAAATTTAAGCACCAGAAAAAATGGGAGTTCAGGTCTGCAAATCCGCAACAACTAAAGTATGATAAAGATGGCCCTAACAAACAGTCTCCCGAAAACCAGTCCAAGCCATAGGAAAAGAAGGATCATGGGAAGACAAAGAACGACACTGAAAAATGGTGCGATTTCCACAAAATCCCCTGGCACAACACCGATGAATGTCACTCAAAATAGTGATTGGTGGTCGAGATCAAAGACAAGGGGCCAAACCCTGATTCAGAATCTGATTTTTGGCGCTTCATCTCCTAGGGTTAGGTTTTTGGATGTCTAGGTTTTTTGACATTCCTTTTTATTGTAAAAAAACCTTCAGAGCCTCATTTTAATCATATTCTTACAAATGTGAGTAGTCGTCACATCCCTTCTCAAAGATAAGTTGTCACCATTCTAGCGAGTCTTTCACTCTATATTTTTACAGTCTTTGTACATTTTCCCTCATTAATAGAAATTGTATTACTGTATCTCTGTGTTTACAGTTGCGTCTCTGATACATTTATGTTATATTGTTGGATATCTGAGATATCTCTGTATATTTCTTTATTATATCCCCAACGAAGTCCAAGTATAGAAAGTTGGGTCTCGATCTTGTCTCTCTTGAAGACAATCGCTCTCTCACGCCCAAGAAACCCTCCATGGAGGAAGAAAAGAAAAACAACGGAGTAGGCAATTCTATCAATCTGTTTCTTGAACAAGCTCTCACGCGACAGAGGGACGAAATGATGAAGAATTTTTCCCACATCCTTCAACGCCTGCCGATAGCAACGGGCGCATTTTCATCAAACAGCCACTTTGGAAGCACCTCTCCTTTCAAGGTACAGCTTAATTTTGATATTCTCGTATTTGAAGGTCAAATAGATGTGGATGCCCTAGACAAATGGTTAAATCTGTTAGAAGGTTATTTCTCTGTTATTAATTTTTCCGACAGGAAAAAGATCACCTTCGCACTCCTTAAAGCTCTCCCCCATGTTAAACATTTGTTGGAAACTTACTGGGAGCAAAGTTCCACAGAGGAGTCTGGAATATATGGAGTCAAGCCCACTTGGGATTTTTTTGTGGATGCGGTAAATGAACAGTATTACCCTATTGGAAACTATGAGGACCAATACATGAACAGTATTACCCTGTTGGCAACTATGAGGAACAGTATTACCCTGTTGGCAAATACGCTTTCGTCAGTAAATGACTATTGACTTATAATTTATTATTTTAATATATTTTAATCTTCCATTTAATCACACATTTCTAACCATCATTGACGTAATGTAGTTAATGAATGTTTTAATCACTCGTTTCTATTTGTTAGAGGTTCTTCCAGTCTTATTAGGGATCACTAATTTTGCATGTGAATTGTAAGATCTCTGATCTCATTTATATTGATTATGACCTTTTAGTAAATGAATATGTAAAGATGAAAACCTGTCCACTGATAATAAAACTCATAATAATATGATTTCAAGAAACTCAGAAGTGTACAATGAAAACCGTAACTTTTTATTTCTAAATGGAGGCGTAAACTATATCATTAGTTACCACCAAGTGAGAATTAAACTTTTATTTGATGAAATGTGCCAATTTCCTTTTCTCTTCCTCATAATTTGAGCGTATGGATATATATTGATTTAGTTGTATTCTACGATTCTTCATTTTTTGAGAATAAAACTGGGATATTGCTAAATTGACATGTTTAAGGTGTATTATTATAGTAACGTGTTACACTTATAAAAGACAAAATACAACAACGCAGCCTGTTATGTTAAATTAACATAATTTAAAATTGTGTGAAATAATCCTTATCCTCACCTTTGTGTGATCTTCATTTCATTATGCAACCCCCTTCCCTTCCTGCCATGTAGATTGACTTCTTTGCTCCTATACAACCACTTAGACGGAAATGAGCACGACAACTCTATTGAGAAATTTATATCATATATCACACATCACGCTAGTTCATCTTACATGGATATAGAGACATTGAATGAGAAATATCATATAGTAATTTCTTCTACCTCAGTGGAATTCGGTAATTAAAAGGTCAATCTTTTTATGGATTTAAGATTTTATATTTTTTAAAATATGAAATTAGTTTAAATGGAGCAAAACTTCTAACAAAATTCCAATATGTATGAAACTTTAACATTACCTGAAAATTCAACTTAAAAAATTAACTATGTATTTGCTAACATACATAGCTAAAACTAAAATGTGCAATGAAGAATAGAAATTAGATAGCTTGGAGGAGAGAAAATAGAATATACACGAAAATGGAGAAAAAGAATTAAAACAAAAAATAACCATCACATTTTCTTGAGTGGGAAAGGAACACATTTTATAAGCAAGGCTACATTGTCCTTCTCGTTACTAGCTTATTACAATAGAAGTTGCAGCAACTAACTAAATGCTTACAACAATGATTGCTAAAAGCGCACTAAATTCTTGTAGTTGAAAGTGTTGAAGCGAACTATTGTTTACAATAGAAATATTTGGAACTAACTACCACACTAACTACAATATTAATTAAGGAGTGCCCCCTCATCCTGAGTGGCCAAGGAAGTGGGGTGCACTTCCTCGTGGCTTAATTCCTCTCTGTTTAGATATGGAAGCATCCCTGCTTCCGCCATCAAATGAGGGAAATTGTGTTGCAAATGATGTTAGCATTTGAATTGGTACTTGTCCAGCAAGAGCCATACATGATCTCCTAACTGAAAGAACAATGGTATGTGTTTCTTATCATGCCTTTGTTTCACACGGTCTTGGGTTGCTCGTAAGGCAGTTGCTTCCTCAGTATAGCGTTGAGTCAACATATGGATAAAACGCCAAGTTGACTGATGTTCATGTTGGTGATGCGTCGAGCCAGAAGGAGCAAGGCCCTCTGAATGGAATGCCATCGAATGACCTTCATGTTTAAGTACCGCCCCACTTGCGAACCGAAATGCATCCTTCTTAATCTCAAAGGGTTGATGCCTATCCGAAAAAAGGAGAACCTTTGCAGAGTATAATGCAAGCGGAAGCTAAGAAAAGTGGTGCGCAAACTTTTGCAAAAGAATCTTGAGGTCATGGGAATTAGAGTGTGTTGGCCATTGTCCCAAAACCCATATTCGAGATGGATCTAATTGACCACCTGTTGTGTCCAATATGAGTCCCAAATGTGGAACTGATGTGTGTGCAACATAAGATTTCTTTGCCGGAAGTGTATGTTCCCGCAGTAGCTCAAGGATGTTGCAGACGTCTTGAAGATGTTCTGCCCAAGAATTATTGAAGACCAAGATATCATCAAAATTAATGATCACGCATTTACCCAAATCACTTGTTGAATTCATGCAAACTTGATGGTAGCTAGTTGTCAAATCCATCTGTGTGAAGGAAAATCCCCTTGTAAGTGGTCCAACAATTCCTCAATCACGGGTAAAAGGTAGTGAGTTTTAACATTAGTGTTATTAATGGTACGATAGTGGGTCACTAGATGTCATTCTAAGTGATCCTTGGTTCGGATAACAAAGGTGGGGGACACACATGGAGACACTGGCCTAACTTCAAAAGTTGACCAATTGGGTGTTCCACCTCAGCGACCTCTCAAGGAGTGATGTGATAGGATAGGGTGTCGGGCAAAGAAACACTAGGAATTAGATCAAGTGTGAGCTCAATAGAGCAAGACAAGGGTAGTTTTGTGGGTTGTGTGAAGACATCTGCAAATTCTTGGAGCGGGGGATCCATGACAGGAGGTACAGGGTTATTCTAGTTGTCTAAGTTAATGGGGTGAACTAAGAATAAAGAGATGCATTGGTTCAGACTGACTTGATTAAAAACTGTCTGGTCAGTAATAGGATGGGTGGATTTAAGAGCAGAAGAAGTAAGCACATAGGTGCTCCCCTCATGTTGCAAGTGCTATTGATGATATTTAGCATGATAGATAGTGTGTTGGTCTTGTTGGTAGGGAATGCCAAGTAACAAATCGACACAATTAAGAGGAGAGACATCGCACACCACAATATCTCGAAAAGGGCTAGTCGCAAAGGTAATTGCACAACACTGGAAAACAGTGAGACGAGGGCCTTCATTTTATACTAAGGCGAGTTGGTATGGGGTCGAGTGCGGAGTGGTGGAGAGTTTCAAGCGTGTCACCAAGTTCTGGGCCACGAGTTTCTTTTGGCTTTCGTTGTCCACGATGAGAGTAGCCAACTCATGCTTAATCTGAAAATTATGTGTAAACATGGGTATATTAGAGATGGCAAGTTCATTAGTGGTCATCAGGATTAGAGAAGGGTCCACTTCGGTAAGATTTTCGAGAGAGACTACTTCAGGTTGGTCAGGGGAATCTGGTTGAGCGACCTCTACAAATAGATTATATTTGGTGCAAATGTTCTTAAGTGCCTGACGGTTTGCAGATGCATGCGAGTTGGTCTTATGAAAGGTACACCAGAGCGCATTTGTGGGTGTGGATGGAGAAGCAGGGAAAACCAAGGAATGCTCAGTTTGTAAAGGACTAGCATGAGAAGGACCATATCGAGTTGGGGGAGAGGATATTTCAGGAGCCACTTTACGCTCCATGGCCAAGGCCCAAAGAAAGGCCTTGTCTAATGAAGGAGAATCAAACAAATCGACTTCATGACGAAAAATTGTTAATAAACTAGAATTAAATTTAGAAATCAATACCTCTTTCGGATCTGAAATGTGTAGTTGGATGCGCAACTTGCAGAAGACATCTATGTAACTATGTATTGACTGATGGGTGAGTTGTCAGAGCTGCAACCATTTGGAAAGGAGGTTCGGGCGATATCTCGGGGGATAGAAGCGGTCTATGAGTGCCTGGAAAAATCCCACCCACGTCATAATGTCTGGTGTCTGTGTCTCAAGTGGGTCGCCTATGTCCATGACCCAGGAAGAATTCTCTACTTGAGTGTCCCACCATGTCTGCGCAATTCCCTCGAGTTGCAGACCAAGGATCTGAAGCTTCATGTCTTCTATCATCTGAGGACATGTATGAAAGTATGTGGAAATACTCTAAAGCCAAACATTCTCACCATTTATTCGGCCCACAAACTTTGGTAATTGGAATTTTGTATCGAGTTGTGTGGGTGTTGGAGCTTTGTGTTGGTGTTGGAGCATTGCGTTGTTGCAGACAGAGTAACTCTTGGAGAGCCATCGTTAAATTCTGAATTGGAGTTGTGGTAGTGGATGCAGAATCCTCTGTAGACAACTCTCTTCACAGTGGCATAATTTTCACTCACCACAGATGTCAATCTGTGACTGCATGTTGCAATTAGAATCATTGAACTCTTAAGGGCCCTGAGAAGGCACACGGTACCCTAAAGAGGGCATGTGGGGAATGGTAAAAAATGAACGCACTGGAAGCCCTAAGGAGAGCACATTGGAAGTCCTAAGAAGGACGTCTATCTTTTAGAAAATAAATTGTTGGATGGTCTCTCTTCTGAATTCCGTGTTTGAGTAGAAGTTGACTTGGCTCCAGGCTCTAATACCAATTGAATCTGCAGTTTAGATCTGAAAACACACAAAAAACTAAAATGTGCAATGATGAACATAAATTAGATAGCGTGGAGAAGAGAAAATAGAATATAAAATATACACGAAAATGGAGAAGAAGAATTAAAACATAAAATAATGATCGCATTTTCTTGAATGAGAGAGGAGCGTCTTTTATAAGCAAGGCCATTTTTTCCTAAAGTTGCAACAACTAACTAAATGGTTAAAAGCACACTAAATGCTTGCATATGAAACTAACTACCACACTAACTACAATTCTAATTAAAGAGTGCCCCCTCATCTTAAGTGGCCAAGGAAGTGGCCCACTTACTCTTAATTGAACTTTATAATGTATTCCACACAAATGGTTGTGCTTCTTTTTTGTCTAATTTCAACATTTTTTTTTTCTTTTCTATTATTTTTATCCAATCATCTTCATATTTTCTATCTTTTTCATTATTTTTATCTAAACATATGTGTGAGGAAAAAATTTAAGGATATATACTTATCTTATAAAATCTTGTTAATTTTTAAAATATTAACCCATAAAAATGTTTAGCCATATTTTTATAAAAATATTGAATTTTTTTAAAGATTTTATATAGTTTCAAAAACACAATTTGAGATAATAAAATGAAAGTTGTCTAATATATTTCTTTTAAATAGAAAATTAACCATGAGACCCCTAAAATTTTCCATTTTCCATGGACAAACCCTTTATCTGCACCGAGGGAAAAAACCCTTATCTGAGTGTTCCTAGATATTTTCACTCTTGGGTTCCTTCTCTCTATGGGAATCGATCTGTTGCCGTTAAGATCAAACTTATCTTTCAATTTGTGTGATTTTTATTGCATCAAACTTATCCCTTTTAAATTCTATGTATGACTATAAGCCCTACTTTCTAGAACTGGGATGATTCTTCATATCGTTTGTATAGCCTATTCATTATCTTCGTCGTGGAATTAATATCAAGATCAAAGGTTTATCTAGTTCATTTTCTTGCGTGAACTTTCCTTATAATTTAAGATTAATCATTAATGCAGTTAATGAATTTCTTAAATAACTTGACAGAATTGTGCAAATCGAGCATTGCATGGTGTGTGTTTGAACTTTCAACTGTCACGAGCTGTGTGTTTTCTCCCAGATTTAGCTGGCGATCTCCCTTGTGATGGTTTAGATAAATATGACCGCTGCAGAAATTAGTAGGTCGTAGCCTCCTTCTGACACCATAGACGATAGGAGAAACATAACAGAATGCCTTTGCCTTCTAAGTACATAGAAAGTTCAAATCGTTGGACGATGAGATTTTTTCGTATAAAACTGACATAGTAGTCTAAACGTTCTATTTTTGCTGTTTTTTTAGACTTTTTTTTTTGTTTGATTTTGACCAAAATTTGGTGAGGAATAATTGGATTTGCAGATTTGACTGGCTAAGTTTGTATAATCTGAGTGCCCCAAAAGTTTTTCAGCATACTGAATCCATTTATGCATTCATAAATACAATTTAAACAACAAAAAATAGCGATTTTGTCCAAATTACATCATCAAATTCCGACAAAAAAAACCCCAAAAAAAAAAAAAACGTTTAAAACTGACGAGAGGAAATATTTACAATCAAATTATTGGCAAAAACCTGTCAACCTAAACAACTGGTTTAGGTTCAACCTGCAATCTTTTCCTCAAACCGCGTTTGTCGGTTTTCGCACAGGCCCCGATAATGAAGGGACGTGGGTTGAACCCAACCCGCTCCTTGAAATTTGCCCCCCGCAATCTTTAAACCCAGTGCTTCCATTAATAATAAACCCCCACCTCAACTGGAGCTGGAATCCTGGGTATGAATTCTTTCTCTCTATTTAATTCTCACATCCTCAGTGAATAGCTTCAATTCATCAAGGTTCCATATGTGTCATACATATCGTCCAGAACGGTATTCAAGCAGGCCACTTTTGAAAAGAGGAATCTACATTTGGCACACTGGGGATCAAACTTGCCCGCCGCTATTATGAAGAAACATTCCACGGGCTTCTCCCAACCGAAGGGTAATAAAGGGAATTCCGAATCTTTAAAGTAGCTGTGGTGCAGAATCAACCAAGAAGGAATTAGAACAAATTTAACACCAGGTAATTAATTTCTCTTCATATTGTAAACGTAAAATGGATATATAGTACATTCTAGAATAATAGCTGAAATCATCAGGTTGCTTCTTTTTGATGGATTGCCTGCACAATGTTCAAGTCCAATTTCGCCAGCTCTAAAATTTTTTGGTGGTTCATATTGTGCAACCTGAAATTAGAAAAAATGTAGCAGCTGGTCATGTTAAGGAAAATATCTAATTACATTCTTAAGTAGTTACTTAGATAATTTACCATTACAGGAGTTGGCAAGGTCTTGTAACCATATTGTGTAACAGTACATGTTCATATTAATAGAATACGCATCAATAATATAGTGTGTTGCATCTATTTCGTCTCTACTTAATCTTTTCAGGTCAGTCCTATTATTAGTATCTAAGGAAAGAACTTGCAAATTATGCTAAATTTTGAAAAAGGATGAAGGAACACTTGGCAATATCTCTTTCTCTTTGCTTCCACTCTGGGGACACTGGCATGCCAAGAAGTCTCCAGCATGTATTTAATCTAGCAATGGCAAACAAAATATTAGAAACTCATCCAATCACTTATGTGGAGAAAATAATTAAGCGACTCGATATGTATTAGGTTTTGTTTGTTGCTCCATCCATGCAGTGAAAATCTCACTTCTCACAAGAGCTTCTCTTAAATATTTTGTAGCGAAGTTTCTAGCTTCATCCAAAATGCTTTCTCCGGGAAATGTGAGCTGGGAAGCTCTATACAAGCTCAAAATGCTTGCTACATCTTTGTTAAATTGATTGGTCGAGCAAACGCCTGTCAATACGATGTCCAAAGGTCTGAAGAGAGAACAACTTATGATAATCAAGGGAACCGGATTCCGAGCCCTAACCTGCCACTGTCTAACAAATTCAATCTCTGGATAACTGGCCATGCCTCAGCTCCTAAACACATGCTTAGTTAAGAACATTTGCCTCGAGTAAAGTGAAGTAGCCTCTTTTTCGCACCTGCCTGTCTGTCATCTCACTGCTGCATTCCCTTTCCGTTCGCATCTAGGATCTGCCCTGGGTTGGTGTCTGCAGTAAAGAGAAAGAGGGTTGCTGCCTGCGGTAAAGAGAAATAAAGTAGAGATGCTCTTGCCATGCCTGATTGCCGGGGTTTTCCAGACAAGTGGTTAGGCTCGTAGAAGACCACGGGTAGAAGAAGAGCAATTGGAAATGACCTGGTTTAATTGTTCTACACTTTTTTTCGTTGGAATTGAGCAAAACACGTTTTTTTCTTTGGCAATATAAATTTAGACGAAATCATAATTTTATTGTTTAAATTGCATTTCTACATTGTATTTATGTAGAAATGGATTCAATGGGTTAAAAAACTCTGGAACAAAACACTGGGATTATATAAATTTAACCACTCTACAAATCCGAGATTTCATTACAAATTAAATAAAAAAACTGTAAAAAAGAACACAAAAACCTAGAAAAAATAGACTATAGCATTGAAGCATTGAAACAGGTTAATACATGTGTGCTTTACAAAAATTAAAATATAATATGCATCATGATTGAGAAATGTGAGTCTCTTGCATTTGCATGATTATATTAAAGATCTTTATTATAAAATGTTTTATTTTTTTTTTAAACAAATTTTAATATATAATAACATATATATTATTTAATTTTAGATGTTAAATTTAAAAATTGTTTATTTTATCAAATTTTTCTATAATATAAGAATTTGATTTTATATTTTTTCATATTTTTTTTTATTATAAGAATTTGTTTTCATTTTTTTTTAAATGAATTGATCCAACTCAATTTATAGGGGGTAGGGTATGTATACCTCCGTAGAAATTGTTGGGCGGAGGAAGTCTCATACATCAATTTGGTGTCTCGCTTGACAGTGATCTTAAAAATAAATTATTATTATTATTATTATAAAAAAAAATGAAGAGCAAAACCTTATATATAAATTTATTAACTTATATATATAAGTATTAAAAATTATTTTAATTCTAGTTTGAAGAGCCATTTATATAAATTTATTAAAATTTATTTTAATTTATTTTTGAAATGGATTAATTTTTTTAATTTTGGAATATGAATAGAGTTTAAGGAAATTTATTGGACATTTTCCCTCAATTCAAGGATACTATTGGGGTAATCCACATTTTGTAGAAAGTCTTGAGACTTTTTCTATATTTTACTCGTTTAAAAATTCAATATGTCACTTGGACGAATAGCCTTAATAGAACCTGGGTGAAACCATTAGAAAAACAATTTTGACATGAATTGATTATCAAATTTATAGCTCTTAAGGGTAATCTTGACATAGATGAAGTGGTAAAATGGTTTAATTCAAGTTTGAAAGGCAATTTTGACATGGATTGAAGTGATAAAATGAAGCTAGAGTGTACATGCATTCTAATGGTAAAAAAGTTGCATTAAAGGAGTGTACACTTAATGACTAACAATAATTTGTAAACTAAAAATCAACATTCACAAAAATTAAATTTTTCATTAATTTAAGATTTAGAATATAGAACATGGAAGTCAAAATTTTCATTAATTTAAAACTTTTAACATATTTTTAATGATCTAAATTAATGAATAAAGCAAAATGAAAAAACTTTAAACATATTTTCAATGATTTTAAAAATAGAGCAAAAAGCATAAAAGTATAGTTCCATCCTAATAAACAAAATTTAGATCATAAAAAAATTTAATCATGCCAAAAATTAATGAAAGTGTATATTTTATAGTTGATTCTCACACATAGACAATATCTTAAAAGGGATTTCTAAGGGATTTCTCTTTGCCTAGACAAACTGAATTGGAGATAAAAGGGCTATCTCCTTACGAGGACATATTGAATTGGATATAGTGTACACATATTATATTTGATTCTCACACGGAGACAATACCTTAAAAGGGATTTCTAACCTTAAAGGGCTTTTTCCTTGAAAATATTGAATTGAATGTGGTGTGTACATATTGAATTGGAGATGGTGTGATTGATTGTTATGTTTTTTTTTTTTAAATTGAAATTATTAAATAGTATTTTTATATATTTTTATAATAATTTTATTTTTTTAAATTATAATTTTTAAATTATTTTTTTTCTAATTTTTTAGTAAAAATATTTATTACAAATCAATAAATAAAAAAAAAAAATTAGATGGGGTGTCATCGGAACCAACTAGTGGATGAACAATCGGGCGAACATTTGGCCACAATCCATGCTACAACGTGCCAACTCAGCCCGCACTCACCTCAGTGTTTACTCCATGCATTTAATACCTCGTTTGACGAACCCCACATTCATTTGCACTCTATCAATTTTAATGTCATGGTGCTCCAACTCGCGGGAACGGTAAATGCTATGGGTTAGATGCAGGCCCAGTCCCATCACCTCGCCCAGATTAGTGGTTTTTGGCCTGAGCTCTAGAAAGCCATGGCTCATTTGAGCTCCAGCCTTCCATGTGTCACCCTCTTCCACCAAACTGCATTCATCTTTGGCTCCGGTTTGAGCTTCCTCCTCCCTTCCACTGTGATTTACGCTCTCAGCCTCCCACGCCTCGCACTCATCCTTCAGTCTGCATACCCTCTTGGTCCTGGCTTGAACCTTCTCCTTCACTTAACCGTTGCCTTGAGCCCCACTCCTAATTCTTTGTTTATCTCCCGATGCCTCGCCTTCAAGGTAAGTCTAAGCGGGGGCCGGCCTGGTACACATAGAGAGGCAAAGGCTCGAGGGGCCGTGGAAAGCACTCTCCTCAAAGATTGCCTCAGGACACTGCTCGTGCCTCCACTCCGGAGCTCCCCCATGCCTCAACTTGAGCCACCTCTCTGGACCACCCTCTTGAACATGCCACTACACCCGAATTACCTCCCTTGTCTTCTCCGCATGCTTGTAGAGTTGAGTGGTTCGATAGCCATGGCAATTCCCTGGGCTTCGCTTCAAAGCTCAACCCTAATCCGCCACCTCCCCTCCAGCCTCCACCTTGCCCTCCTCCAGCCTCTACTCCCCCCAGTCCGACCACCCCTCTCTCTTCTTCGTCCTCCCCCCTCCCCTCTTCCGCCTCCCCCTCTTCGTCCTCTGATTTTCCTCCACCCCCTCTGCCCCCAATTGCTTGCTCCGGGTGCGTTGGATTGGAACCTTTGAAGGATTTGTTGGATTTCATCAAGTGCTCAATTATGGATGTCAATGGCGCCAACAAAGAGTTGCAGAACAGGGAAGATGACCAAATTCGTCGTGAGGAGCTTCTGATGTCTCTTCTATGAGATCTCCGACAAGCTATCCCGAACACAGGGACTCTCGGTAAGGACACTATGCACGACCAAAGGAATGAGCGAAGGCCCGACCCCAGCTCTGGATAATTTCAACTTGCTCAAGTTTCCCAAGTTTTTTATGTCTCCAGCCAGTATAATTTACAAGGTTCTAGCTCTTCGTGGCTTCTTAGCTCTAGGATTATACAGTTTTTGTTCCTTTCAGTTTTTTGAATCTTGCATGGATAATTTAGCTTACAGGATTCTCGCCCCGCATGGCATCCTAGATCTAGGAATTTAAAGTTTATGCTCTTTACAATTTTTTAAGTTTTGCATGAACACTTGGAACCTTAATGTGGCCATGTGGCAGCATTGGTTTCCCAACAAGGCGATGTTACCACATCCACATGGGATATCACGACAGCTATAACTTTTTCTCCTTAACATGATCTAATATATCTTCTAACTTAAAATAATAATAATAATAATAATAATAATAATAATAATCTACAATAAATTTTAATCATGTCTAAAATTAATCAAATTTTCTAAAATTAATCAAATTCTATAATTGATTCTCACACCTAAACAATACATATGGCCTTAGAGGGCTTTCTCCTTCCCTTGTTGAATTGGATATGGTGTAATTGATTGTTATGTTTTTTTAATTATTATTGTACTGCTTAATCTGTTGGATCATCGACAGCTTCAACTGAATCACCCGGATAAACAGCTGTCGGGTCTACTAGTTTTGGGTATCCTGCTGCTGGTGGATCTACTGGTTCTGCTCGGGCAACTGGAACTGGATCTACTGCTTCAATGGATGGACCTGGAACTGTTGCTTGTGCATCTTTAGCAATCAACCGAATAAACATCTACAAAATAAAGTATTTTGCTAAATTAGTTAAGATAGAAGATAGAGTATAGGCGTTTCGAAATAATATAAAAAGAACTAGTGAAATTGACCCGGTAACTTCTCCCTAACTATGTGTTTCGAAGCGTTTCGAAATAGAAGATATAGTTTATAGCTGACTGAAGATAGAGTGACGAGACGAGGATATCAGTTTTTACTCCGAATACATGAAAGGATATCAGTTTAGGGTCACTGTATTAGTTAGCTAATAAGTTTAAAGGGAATTGGATATGGTGTAATTGATTGTTATGTTTTTTTAATTATTAATGAAATTGTAATTTAGAGTATTCGATTTTAAAATTAGTTGATTCTCACACCTAGACAATACATATGGGCTTAGAGGGCTTTCTCCTTCCCTTATTGAATTGGAGATGGTGTAATTGATTGTTATGTTTTTTTAATTATTCTTGAAATTGTAATTTAAAGTATTCCATTTTAAAATGTTAAAAATTTATTTTATTAATTTATTAATTTGTTTACAATTTTTAAATAAATATTTTTTTTAATATTTTAAATTATTAATAAAATTGTTTATTATAAATTAATAAATAATAAACAAATTAATGAATGTTAATGTTAATGTTTATAGTTAAAATTGTTTTATATTAATTAATTAAAAAAATTGATAAATCTAATTCAACTTAGTTTGGTGTTTTGAATAAATTAAAGTAAAACATCACTTCTAGAAGTTTTAAATCTTGCTTGAGCTTTTTTCTTCTTTTTGTGGTATAATAATTTATCATGTAAAACAAAGTTTCATTATTAAAATAATTTATATGACTTTAGAATGTAAACCTCTTCTTTATCTTTTTAAAGCTTGATCAAAATAATTGGTAACTATGATTTCTAAATTTCTTAATAGTGATAACAATGCCAAGAAACCTTGTGATCTCATAAGTAACAACATATCACATGGTAACTGTGATTTCTAAATTTCTTAATAGTGATAACAATGCCAAGAAACCCTTGTGATCTCATAAGTAACAACATATCACATATGATAGCAATAGAATATCACTAATAACAAATAAATGTTTTTACAATCCAAAAGAGCATAACCTTACTTGTATCAATCCTAAAATATCACAAGATAGATCTACTTAAATAAATCTACCTTCATAACATGTAAGCTTCTTAATGATGCTTACCATTTCTATGAAGTTTTAAAGTTTAAAAATATAACAAAATATATTTACTTATGGAATCAAATAAATAGATCTACTCTTAAAATCTTTAGGTCCCTTAGTGTTACAGGTACCTTCTTTAAAGTCTTAGGAAATTGACCAAAAACTTTCATCTTGCTTTATTTTACTAATTGATTGAACTCAGATGTAGTGACCCAATTCCTTATGATTGTGATACAATATCCTAGTGAGGAGTGGGAGAAGCAAAGGCAATAGCTAAAGAACCAACACCAATAGCCAAAGCACCTACAACACTCCAATTCCCTGCACATCTTCTATCCTTCCACCCTAAATCGACCCAGAAAGAAAAGGTTGGCATGCGCAAGAGGAGAGGCACCAGAAGAGGTAGAATCAAAGCTTAGTGATTCAAGTTCTTTGTTGACCTTGATCGATTGGTACCTACTCTTGATCACCCCCATTGAATTCTCTTTCAACAGTACCCCCACTCTGCTCGATCAAGTTACCATTCATGGTGGCTTCAAGAATGAACAACTAATTGGTTAATTCAATCCACTACCTGGAGGCTTGGCATTTTAGCGTACATATATTCAATGGTGAATGCACCATGCATCTTCCACATTCATTGTCTTATCTTGCACCAATGCACCAATATCATAACACTTGTATGACGACATTTTAATATTTAATATTTTTTTTTATTTGTTATTTTTTTCGATATTTTTTAATTAGGTATTTTTAACCACTATTAAATGATTTTCAAGTGTATAGTCATTATCTAGCCACAATCTAGAAATTCATGAAATCAAACTTCACTCTCAAAAAACTAAAAAGGTATTTACTAGTATCGGCCTAAAATTTTTCAATTGTATATTTCTCCTTACATAAAGCAATGTCGCTATTCAAAATATCTAAAAGAAGGGAACATACACATAGAATAAAATTATTTCCAAGTTTCTCTTGAATCATCAGCATCCTCTATTCTTTCATCTTATAAAATTCCATTGCTTTGGAAATAGAAATAGAAAGTTTGTTTGTGTAACTCAAATAGATTATGAATGTGTGTGACTACAACACATATCCAACATACATGCAACATAGAAACTTGTTAAACAAAACCTATAAATTTAAAAGCTTTATAAACAAAGAAAAAAAGGAAAATAAAATTTAAAGGTGAAATTTGCTTACACAATGCGATGGTCCTTATTACATGTTTAGCAATATATGCACAAAGCCTCTTCCTTGTAATATAAACAATAGTTTTTCACTTGGTTTTGCTTGAATCTCCATGGAATTGACATATTTTTTGCACTTGGTTTTGTTTAAGTTTTCCTTAAKTCTAACATTGATGTCTATCATGAGGTYTATGTATCTTTTCYATTCATCTGCATACTCTGCYCCCATTCCAATTTCTTCCCAAGTTAACCATTGTTGGTGCCAAGTAGTGGTGCTTGCCCAATGTGCAACCTATTGGAGATTGAAGTAATATATGTTCCTTAATTCATGAATCATTTGTAGTGAAAGTATGTGCTTACCTTAGATCCCTACCCAGGGATCAAGACAGATTTGCAATTTATCCCCTTTTCCAATTTGTCAAATCAACTAGTTTCCAACCAAATTGAAAGCATAGATAATACCTTTCCAGATTATTGAGTCTTTATTATGTGGTTTGATAGGACTTCTGATTCAATCCTCAATTGCATTAGGGGCTATATATTTATCTCTTTCTACCTTGGCCCACAAACATGTTCCTTGAATTAACCTCCACACATTTTTTGTAGCAAGAGACTTTGTAAAGAGAATGAGATTTCAAAGGCCCCATCCTCCAAAGGATTTTGGTAATGCCAGTGTTTTCCATGAGGCCAACACCATACCTTTCATTTTTTGGTCTGCAAACCATATAAACTTGTAGCAAAGTTTCTTGATGGTTTCCATAACACCTTTTGTGACCCAAGCAAGCGATATCCAATAGACTGGAATTGCTTCCAAAACTATTCTTACCATAACCAAACAACCCCCTCTAGATAACCATCTATTACTCTACGTATTTATTTTCTTCTCCACTTTTGTTATCATCCATTGCCAATCACATTTTATATATTGGTTTGGCTTCAAGTAGAAGCCCGGATATTTTAGACCTTGTTCCAGATCAAAAACTTTAAAGGGAAATATTTGAGTAATAAAATTATTTTCCTATCCCCATAAAGTCACCAAATATTTTTCCATATTAATGATCATTCACTCCATGATACCCTTGAGTTTCTTAGTAACCCTTATGGTACCTTCACAAAAAATCATAATATCATCTACAAACAATAGATGTGTCATATTGCATGAAACTCTAGTAAGAACCTCCTTTACACTACCATTTCCTTATACTTCTTCAAGTAGCCTACTTAATCCTTCAGTTATTAAAATAAAGAAATGGGGGATAAGGGACATCCTTGTCTAAGGCCCCTCCCGATCTAAAAAAAGAGGTTGTTGCTCCATATAATAAAACAACAAAAGATATTGAAGAAATGAAACTCATTATCCTAACAATGAACTGGTGACAAAAGCCTAAATATATGAGAAAAAGTCTAATGTAAATCCAACTTACCCTATCATAGGCTTTGGACAAGTCCACTTTTATCACCATGGATCTTTGATCTCTAACTTTTATTGAATGCATGCATTCTTGTGCGACCCCCACTACCTCACGAATTTGTCTTTTCTCTATGAATCCAAATTGTTCTCCTGATTTGAGAAAACACTTTTCAATTTTTTTACAATAACCTCAAAAAGATGGGTATAAATTTCTTAAAGGTTGTTGTATTATCTTATTTAGGAATAATGGGCATAAGTTTGTATTTAAGGCTCTCAACATTTTTCCTTGAGTTCTTTATCTCCACCATTCTTCATAAATCTTCTTCTATAAAACCAAACCATGATAACCCAAGAAAAAATCCACTAGTAGTGCAACAATTTACAAACAACGTCATCCACTAGTAGTGCAACAATTTACAAACAACGCCAAGCACGTCGCCTCTAACATCCTCTCTACACTCAAGTTAAAACGTCATCCACAAACAAATCTATTATCACGTCACGCAGCGCCACTTAGTCTCTAATGATTGAAATTGTATACTTTTTCACATAATCCGTGACCTCTCTCAACCATTATTTATATCCATTTGGTGAAGGAGGCGACCCTTACAAACAGTCATCATGTCCGCCCGAGTCGTTCAGACATTCCTTCCGGCGTCCGTCTCCGGGGCCGAACGGCAAGCTCTTCTCCGCTACATACTGACCGTATTGTTCCCGAATTACATCGAAGAAATATGCCCCGTGCCGGTCATCTACCTACAGGTATCCTTCTGTGTACAGATT
>JASDQU010101702.1:239683-252954 GCA_032191745.1 Picea mariana
AACACATTTTATAAGCAAGGCTACGTTGTCCTTCTCGTTACTAGCTTATTACAATAGAAGTTGCAACAACTAACTAAATGCTTACAACAATGATTGCTAAAAGCGCACTAAATGGTTGTAGTTGAAAGTGTTGAAGCAAACTATTGTTTACAATAGAAATATTTGAAACTAACTACCACACTAACTACAATATTAATTAAGGAGTGTCCCCTCATCCTAAGTGGCCAAGGAAGTGGGGTGCACTTCCTCGTGGCTTAATTCCTCTTTGTTGAGATCTGGAAGCGTCCCTGCTTCCGCCATCGAATGAGGGAAATTGTGTTGCAAATGATGTTAGCGTTTGAATTGGTACTTGTCCAGTAAGAGCCATACATGATCTCCTAACTAAAAGAACAATGGTATGTGTTTCTTATCATGCCTTTGTTTCACACGGTCTTGGGTTGCTCGTAAGGCAGTTGCTTCCTTAGTATGGCGTTGAGTCAACATATGGATAAAACGCCAAGTTGACTGATGTTCCTGTTGGTGATGCGTCGAGCCAGAAGGAGCAAGGCCCTATGAATGGAATGTCATCGAATGACCTTCATGTTTAAGTACCGCCCCACTTGCGAACTGAAATGCATCCTTCTTAATCTCAAAGGGTTGATGCCTATCCGAAAAAAGGAGAACCAGTGCAAAGTATAATGCAGGCGGAAGCTAAGAAAAGTGGTGCACAAACTTTTGCAAAAGAATCTTGAGGTCATGGGAATTAGAGTGTGTTGGCCATTGTCCCAAAACCCATATTTGAGATGGATCTAATTGACCCCCTGTTGTGTCCAATATGAGTCCCAAATGTGGAATTGATGTGTGTGCAACATAAGATTTCTTTACCGGAAGTGTATGTTCCCACAGTAGCTCGAGGATGTTGCAGACGTCTTGAAGATGTTCTGCCCAAGAATTATTGAAGACCAAGATATCATCAAAATTAATGATCACGCATTTACCCAAATCACTTGCTGAATTCATGCAAACTTGATGGTAGCTAGTTGTCAAATCCATCTGTATGAAGGAAAATCCCCTTGTAAGTGGTCCAGCAATTCCTCAATCCAGGGTAAAAGGTAGTGAGTTTTAACATTAGTGTTATTAAGGGTACAATAGTGGGTCACTAGATGTCATTCTGAATGATCCTTGGTTCCGATAACAAAGGCGGGGGACACACATGGAGACACTGGCCTAAGTTCAAAAGTTGACCAATTGGGTGTTCCATCTCAGTGGCCTCTCAAGGAGTGATGTGATAGGATAGGGTGTCGGGCAAATAAACACTAGGAATTAGATCAAGTGTGAGCTCAATAGAGCGAGACAGGAGTAGTTTTGTGGGTTGTGTGAAGACATCTGCAAATTCTTGGAGTGGGGGATCCATAACATAAGGTACAGGGTTATTCTGGTTGTCTAAGTTAATGGGGAGAACTAAGAATAAAGAGATGCATTGGTTCAGACTGACTTGATTAAAAACTATGTGGTCAGTAATAGGATGGGTGGATTTAAGAGCAGAAGAAGCACATAGGTGCTCCCCTCATGTTGCAAGTGCTATTGATGATATTTAGCATGATAGATAGTGTGTTGGTCCTCTTGGTAGGGAATGCCAAGTAACAAATTGACACAATCAAGAGGAGAGACATCGCACACCACAATATCTCAAAAAGGGCTAGTCACAAAGGTAATTGCACAACACTGGAAGACAGTGAGACGAGGGCCTTCATTTTGTACTAAGGCGAGTTGGTATGGGGTCGAGTGCGGAGTGGTGGAGAGTTTCAAGCGTGTCACCAAGTTCTGGGCCACGAGTTTCTTTTGGCTTTAGTTGTCCACAATGAGAGTAGCCAACTCATGCTTAATATGAAAATTATGTGTAAACATGGGTATATTAGAGATGGCGAGTTCATTAGTGGTCATCAGGATTAGAGAAGGGTCCACTTCGATAAGATTTTCGAGAGAGACTACTTCAGGTTGGTCAGGGGAATCTAGTTGAGCGACCTCTACAAATAGATTCTATTTGGTGCAAATGTTCTTAAGTGCCTGACGGTCTGCAGATGCATGCAAGTTGGTCTTATGAAAGGTACACCAGAGCGCATTTGTGGGTGTGGATGGAGAAGCAGGGGAAACCAAGGAATGCTCAGTTTGCAAAGGACTAGCATGAGAAGGACCATATCGAGTTGGGGGAGAGGATATTTGAGGAGCCACTTTACGCTCCACGGCCAAGGCCCAACGAAAGGCCTTGTCTAATGAAGGAGAATCAAACAAATCGACTTCATGATGAAAAATTGTTAATAAACTAGAATTAAATTTAGCAATCAATACCTCTTTCGAATCTAAAATGTGTAGTTGGATGCGCAACTTGCAGAAGACATCTATGTAACTATGTATTAATTGATGGGTGAGTTGTCAGAGCTATAACCATTTGGAAAGGAGGTTCTAGCGATATCTCGGGGGATAGAAGCGATCTATGAGTGCCTGGAAAAATCCCACCCACGTCGTAATGTCTGGTGTGTCTCAAGTGGGTCGCCTATGTCCATGACCCAGGAAGAATTCTCTAACTGAGTGTCCCACCATGTCTGCGCAATTCCCTCGAGTTGCAGACCAAGGATCTAAAGCTTCATGTCTTCTGTCATCTGAGGACATGTATGAAAGTATGTGGAAATACTCTGAAGCCAAACATTCTCACCATTTATTCGGCCCACAAACTTTGGTAATTGGAATTGTGTATCGAGTTGTGTGGGTGTTGGAGCTTTGTGTTGGTGTTGTAGCATTGCGTTGTTGCAGACAGAGTAAATCTTGGAGAGCCATCGTTAAATTATGAATTGGAGTTGTGGCAGTGGATTCAGAATCCTCTGTAGACAACTCTCTTCACAATCGCATAATTTTCACTCACCACAGATGTCAATCTGTCACTGCATGTTGCACTTAGAATCATTGATCTCTTCAGGGCCTTGAAAAGGCACACGGTCCCTAAAGAGGGCATGTGGGGAATGGTGAAAAATGAACGCGTTGGAAGCCCTGAGGAGAGCACATTGGAAGTCTTAAGAAGGACGTCTATCTTTCAGAAAATAAATTGTTGGATGGTCTCTCTTCTGAATTCCATATTTGAGTAGAAGTTGACTTGGCTCCAGGCTCTGATACCAATTGAATCTGCAGTTTAGATCTGAAAACACACAAAAAATTAAAATGTGCAATGATGAACATAAATTAGAAAGCATGGAGAAGAGAAAATAGAATATAAAATATACACGAAAATGGAGAAGAAGAATTATAACATAAAATAATGATCGCATTTTCTTGAATGAGAGAGGAGCGCCTTTTATAAGCAAGGCCATTTTTTCCTAAAGTTGCAACAACTAACTAAATGATTAAAAGCACACTAAATGCTTGCATATGAAACTAACTACCACACTAACTACAATTCTAATTAAAGAGTGCCCCCTCATCTTAAGCGGCCAAGGAAGTGACCCACTTACTCTTAATTGAACTTTATAATGTATTCCACACAAATGGTTGTGCCTCTTTTTTGTCTAATTTCAACATATTTTTTTTCTTTTCTATTATTTTTATCCAATCATCTTCATATTTTCTATCTTTTTCATTATTTTTATCTAAACATATGTGTGAGGAAAAAATTTAAGGATACATACTTATGTTGTAAAATCTTGTTAATTTTTAAAATATTAACCCATAAAAAAATTTAGCCATATTTTTATAAAAATATTGAATTTTTTTAAAGATTTTATACAGTTTCAAAAACACAATTTGAGATAATAAAATGAAAGTTGTCTAATATATTTCTTTCAAAAGAAAATTAACCACGAGACCCCTAAATTTTTCCATTTTCCATGGACAAACCCTTTATCTGCACCGATGGAAAAAACCCTTATCTGAGTGTTCCCAGATATTTTCACTCTTGGGTTCCTTCTGTCTATGGGAATCGGTCTGTTGTCGTTAAGATCAAACTTATCTTTCAATTTATGTGATCGTTATTGCATCAAACTTATCCCTTTTAAAGTCTATGTACGACTATAAGCCCTACTTTCTAGAACTGGGATGATTCTTCATATCGTTTTTATAGCCTATTCATTATCTTCGCCATGGAATTAATATCAAGATCAAAGGTTTCTCCAGTTCATTTTCTTGCGTGAACTTTCCTTATAATTTAAGCTTAATCATTAATGCAGTTAATGAATTTCTTAAATAACTTGACAGAATTGTGCAAATCAAGCATTGCATGGTGTGTGTTTGAACTTTCAACTGTCACGAGCTGCGTGCTTTCTACCAGATTTCGCTGGCGATCTCCCTTGTGATGGTTTAGATAAATATGATCGCTGCAAAGATCAATAGGTCGTAGCCTCCTTCTGACACCATAGACGATAGGAGGAACATAACAGAATGCCTTTGCCTTCTAAGTACATAGAAAGTTCAAACCGTTGGACGATGAGATTTTTTCGTATAAAACTGACATAGTAGTCTAAACGTTTTATTTTTGCTGTTTTTTAAGATTTTTTTTTTGGTTTGATTTTGATCAAAATTTGGTGAGGAATAATTGGATTTGTAGATTTGAGTGGCTAAGTTTGTATAATTCGAGTGTCCCAAAGGTTTTTTAGCATACTGAATCCATTTATGCATTCATAAATATAATTTAAACAACAGAAAATAGCCATTTTGTCCAAATTACATCATCAAATTTTGACAAAAAAAACCCAAAAAATAAAATAAAACATTTAAAACTGACCAGAGGAAATCTTCACAATCAAATTATTGGCAAAAACCTGTCAACCTAAACAACTGGTTTAGGTTCAACCTGCAATCTTTTCCTCAGACCACGTTTGTCGATTTTCGCACAAGCCCCGATAATGAAGGGACGTGGGTTGAACCCAACCCGCTCCTTGAAATTTGTCCCCCGCAATCTTTAAACCCAGCGCTTCCATTAATAATAAACCCCCACCTCAACTGGAGTTGGATTCCTGGGTATGAATTCTTTCTCTCTGTTTAATTCTCACATCCTCAATGAATAGCTTCAATTCATCAAGGTTCCATATGTGTCATACATATCATCCAGAACAGTATTCAAGCAGACCACTTTTGAAAAGAGGAATCTGCATTTGGCACACTGGGGCTCAAACTTGCCCGCCGCTATTATGAAGAAACATTCCACGGGCTTCTCCCAACCAAAGGGTAATAAAGGGAACTCTGAATCTTTAAATCAGTTGTGGTGCAGAATCAACGAAGAAGGAATTAGAACAAATTTAACACCAGGTAATTAATTTCTCTTCATATTGTAAACTTAAAATGGATATATAGTACATTTTAGAATAATAGCTGAAATCAACAGGTTGGTTCTTTTTGATGGATTGCCTGCACAATGTTCAAGTCCAATTTCGCCAGCTCTAAAATCTTTTGGTTGTTCATACTGTGCAGCTTGAAATTAGAAAAAATGTAGCAGGTGGTCATGTTAAGGAAAATATCTAATTACATTCTTAACTAGTTACTTAGATAATTTATCGTTACAAGAGTTGGCAACGTCTTGTAACCATATTGTGTAACAGTACATGTTCATATTAATAGAATACGCATCAATAGTGTAGTGTGTTGCATCTATTCCGTCTCTACTTAATCTTTTCAGGTCACTCCTATTCCGTCTCTACTTAATCTTTTCAGGTCAGTCCTATTATTAGTATTTAAGGAAAGAACTTGCAAATTATGCTAAATTTTGAAAAAGGATGAAGGAACACTTGACAATATCTCTTTGCTTCGACTCTGGGGACACTGGCATGCCAAGAAGTCTCCAGCATGTATTTAATCTAGCAATGGCAAACAAAATATTAGAAACTCATCCAATCACTTCTGTGGAGAAAACAATTAAGCGACTCTATATGTATTAGGTTTTGTTTGTTGCTCCATCCATGCAGTGAAAATCTCACTTCTCACAAGAGCTTCTCTTAAATATTTTGTAGCGAAGTTTCTAGCTTCATCCAAAATGCTTTCTCCAGGAAATGCGAGTTGGGAAGCTCTATACAAGCTCAAAACGCTTGCTACATCTTTGTTAAATTGACTGGTCGAGCAAACGCCTGTCAATACGATGTCCAAAGGTCTAAAGAGAGAACAACTTATGATAATCAAGGGAACCAGATTCCGATCCCTAACCTGCCACTGTCTGACAAATTCAAGCTCTGGATAACTGGCCATGCCTCAGCTCCTAAACACATACTTAGTTAAGAACATTTGCCTCGAGTAAAGTGAAGTAGCCTCTTTTTCGCACCTGCCTGTCTGTCCTCTCACTGCTGCATTCCCTTTCCGTTCGCATCTAGGATCTGCCCTGGGTTGGTGCCTGCAGTAAAGAGAAAGAAGGTTGCTGCCTGTGGTAAAGAGAAATAAAGTAGAGATGCTCTTGCCATGCCTGATTGTCGGGGTTTTCCAGACAAGTGGTTAGGCTCGTAGAAGACCACGGGTAGAAGAAGAGCAATTGGAAATGACCTAGTTTAATTGTTCTACACTTTTTTTCGTTGGAATGGGGCAATACACGTTTTTTTCTTCGGCAATATAAATTTAGATGAAGTCATAATTTTATTAGTTGAAATTGGGTCATATAAATTTAGACGAAATCATAATTTTATTGTTTAAATTGCATTTCTGCATTGTATTTATGTAGAAATAGATTCAATGTGTTAAAAAACTCTAAAACAAAACACTAAGATTATATAGATTTAACCACTTATTTCAGTACAAATTAAATAAAAAAACTCTCAAAAAAAACAAAACCTATAACAATTAAACTACAGCATTGAAACAGGTTAATACATGTGTGCTTTACAAAAATTAAAATATAATATGCCTCGTGATTGAGAAATGTGAGTCTCTTGCATTTGCATTATTGTATTAAAGATCTTTATTATAAAATGTTTTTCATTTTTTATTTTTTTTTAAATAAATTTTAATAAATAATAACATAGATATTATTTAATTTTAGATGTTAAATTTAAAATTTATTTATTTTTATCAAATTTTTCTTTATTATAAAGATTTGTTTTTATATTTTTTCATATTTTTTTTATTATAAGAATTTGTTTTCATTTTTTTTAAATAAATTGATCCAGCCCAATTTATAGGGGGTAGGGTATGTATACTTCCTTAAAAATAGTTAGACAGAAAAGGTCTCACTTGACAGTGACCTTAAAAATAGATTATTATTATTATTATAAAAAAAAATGAAGAGTAATACCTTCTATATAAATTTATTAACTTATATATAAAAGTATTAAAAATTATTTTAATTCTAGTTTGAAGGGTCATTTATATAAATTTATTAAAATTTATTTTAATTTATTTTTGAAATGGATTAATTTTTTTAACTTTAGAATATGAATAGAGTTTAAGAAATTTATTGGACATTTTCCCTCAATTCAAAGATAGTATTGGGGCAACCCAGATTTTCTAGAAAGTTTTGAGACTTTTTCTATATTTTACTCATTTAAGCATTCAATATGTTACTTGGAGAAATAGCCTAAATAGAACCTGGGTGGAACCATTAGAAAGGTAACTTTGACATAAATTGATTATTAAATTTATAACTTTTTAAGAGTAATTTTAACATAGATTGAAGTGGTAAAATGATTTAATTTAAGTTTGAAAGGCAATTTTGACATGGATTGAATTGATAAAATGAAACTAGAGTGTACATGTGCTAACATTCTAATGGTAAAAAAGTTGTATTAAAGGAGTGTACACTTAAAGACTAACAATAATTTGTAAACTAAATATCAACATCCACAAAAATTAAATTTTTCATTAATTTAAAATTTAGAATACAGAATATGAAAGTCAAAATTTTCATTAATTTAAAACTTTGAACATATTCTTAATATCTAAATTAATGAATAAAGCAAAATGAAAAAACTTTGCACATATTTTCAATGATTTTAAAAATAGAGCAAAAGGCATAAAAGTATAGTTCCATCCTAATAAACAAAATTTAGATCATAAAAAAATTTAATCATGCCAAAAATTAATCAAAGTCTATTTTATAGTTGATTCTCACACATAAACAATATCTTAAAAGGGATTTCTAAGGATTTCTCTTTGCCTAGACATACTGAATTGGAGATAAAAGGGCTTTCTCCTTACGAGGACATATTGAATTGGATATGGTGTACACATATTATATTTGATTTTCACACGGAGACAATACCTTAAAAGGGATTTCTAACCGTAAAGGGCTTTTTCCTTGAAAATATTGAATTGAATATGGTGTGGACATATTGAATTGGAGATGTTGTGATTTGATTGTTATGTTTTTTTTTGTTTTTTTTTAAATTGAAATTATTAAATAGTATTTTTAAATAATTTTATTTTTTTAATTATAATTTTTAAATTTTTTTTTTCTAATTTTTTTAATAAAAATATTTATTACAAATCAATAAATAAATAAAAAAATAATTGGATGAGGTGTCATCGGAATCAACAAGTGGATGGATAATTGGGTGGACACTTGGCCACAACCCACGCTACAACGTGCCAACTCAGCTTGCACTCACTTCAGCCTTTACTCCATGCATTTAATATCTTGTTCGATGAACCCCACATTCATTTGCACTCTGTTGAGTTTAATGCCATGGCGCTCCAACTCGCGGGAATGGTAAATGCTATGGACTGGATGCAGGCCCAGTCCCATCACCTCACCCAGATCAATGGTTTTTGGCCTGAGCTCTGGAAAGCCATGGCTCATTTGAGCTCCAGCCTCCCGCGTGTCGCCCTCTTCCACCAAACTGCATTCATCTTTGGCTATGGTTCGAGCTTCCTCTTCCCTTCCACCGTAACTTACGCTCTCAGCCTCTCGTGCCTTGCACTCATCCTTTAGTCTACATATCTTCTTGGTCCTGGCTCAAACCTTCTCCTTCACTTAACTACTGCCTTGAGCCCCACTTCTAGTTCTTTGTTTATCTCCTGATGCCTCGCCTTCAGGGTAAGTCTAAGCGGGGGGCGGCCTGGTACACATAGAGAGGCAGAGGCTCAAGGGGTCGTGGCAAGCACTCTCCTCAAAGCTTTCCTTAGGACATTGTTTTTGCCTCCACTCCAGAGCTCCCCCATGCCTCAACTCGAGCCACCTCTCCGGACCACCCTCTTGAACATGCCACTACACCCAAATTACCTCCCTTGCCTTCTCTGCAAGCTTGTAGAGTTGAGTGGTTCGATAGCCATGGAAATTCCCTGGGCTTCACTCCAAAGCTCAACCCTAAGCCGCCACCTCCCCTCCAGCCTCCACCTCGCCCTCCTCCAGCCTCTACTCCCCCCAGTCCGACCACCCCTCTCTCTTCTTCGTCCTCCCCCCTCCCATCTTCCACCTCCCCCTCTTCATCCTCTGATTTTCCTCCACCCCCTCCGCCCCCAATTGCTTGCTCCCGGTGCACTGGATTGGAACCTTTGAAGGATTTGTTGGATTTCATCCAGTGCTCAATTATGGACGTCAATGGTGCCATCAAAGAGTTGCAGAACAGGGAAGATGACCGAATTCGTCGTGAGGAGCTTCTGATGTCTCTTCTATGAGATTTTCGAGAAGTTATCCCAAACACAGGGACTCTCGGTAAGGACACTACGCACGACCAAAGGAACGAGCGGAGGCTCGACCCCAGCTCTGGATAATTTCATCTTGCTCAGGTTTCCCAAATTTTTTATGTCTCCAGCCAGTATAATTTACAAGGTTCTAGCTCTTCGTGGCTTCTTAGCTCTAGGATTATACAATTTTTGTTCCTTTCAGTTTTTTGAATCTTGCATGGATAATTTAGCTTACAGGATTCTCACCCCGCATGGCATCCTAGATCTAGGACTTTAAAGTTTATGCTCTTTACAATTTTTTAAGTTTTGCATGGACACTTGGAACCTTAATGTGGCCATGTGGCAGCATTGGTTTACCAACAAGGCGATGCTACCACAGCCACATGAGATATCACGACAGCTATAACTTTTTTTCCTTAACATGATCTAATATATCTTCCAACTTAAAATAATAATAATAATAATAATAATCTACAATAAATTTTAATCATTTCTAAAATTAATCAAATTTTCTAAAATTAATCAAATTCTATAGTTGATTCTCACACCTAAACAATACATATGGCCTTAGAGGGATTTCTCCTTCCCTTATTGAATTGGATATGGTGTAATTGATTGTTATGTTTTTTTAATTATTATTGTACTGCTTAATCTATTGGATCATCGACAGCTTCAACTGAATCACCCGGATAAACAGCTGCCGGGTCTACTAGTTTTGGGTATCCTCCTGCTGGTGGATCTACTGGTTCTGCTCGGGCAACTGGAACTGGATCTACTGCTTCAATGGATGGACCTGGAACTATTGCTCGTGCATCTTTAGCAATCAACTGACTAAACATCTACAGAATAAAGTATTTTGCTAAATTAGTTAAGAATGAAGATAGAATAGAGGCGTTTCGAAATAATATAAAAAGAACTAGTGAAATTGACCCGGTAACTTCTGCCTAATTATGCGTTTCGAAATAGAAGATATAATTTATAGCTGACTGAAGATAGAGTGACGAGACGAGGATATCAATTTTTACTCCGAATACATGAAAGGATATCAGTTTAGGGTCACTGTATTAGTTAGCTAATAAGTTTAAAAGGAAATGGATATGGTGTAATTGATTATTATGTTTTTTTAATTATTATTGAAATTGTAATTTAGAGTATTCGATTTTAAAATTAGTTGATTCTCACACCTAGACAATACATATGGGCTTAGAGGGCTTTCTCCTTCCCTTTGAATTGGAGATGGTGTAATTAATTGTTATGTTTTTTTAATTATTCTTGAAATTGTAATTTAAAGTATTCGATTTTAAAATATTAAAGATTTATTTTATTAATTTGTTTATAATTTTTAAATAAATATTTTTTTTAATATTTTAAATTATTAATAAAATTGTTTATTATAAATAAATAAAAAACAAACTAATTAACGAATGTTAATTGTTAATGTTTATAGTTAAAATTGTTTTATATTAATTAATTAAAAAAATTGATAAATCTAATTCAACTTAGTTTAGTGTTTTGAATAAATTAAAGTAAAACATCACTTCTAAAAGTTTTAAATCTTGCAAATCTTGTTTGAGCTTTTTTCTTCTCTTTGTGTGGTATAATAATATATCATGTAAAACAAGGTTTCATTATTAAAATAATTTATATGATTTTAGAATGTGAATCTCTTCTTTATCTTTTTAAAGCTTTATCAAAATAATTGGTAACTGAGATTTCTAAATTTCTTAACAATCATAACAATGTCAAGAAACCTTGTGATCTTATAAGTAACAACATATCACATATGATAGCAATAGAATATCACTAATAACAAATAAATGTTTTTACAATCCAAAAGGGCATAACCTTACTTGTATCAATCCTAAAAAATCACAAGATATGTCTACTTAATAAATCTACCTTCATAACATGTAAGCTTCTTAATGATGCTTACCATTTCTATGGAGTTTTAAAGTTTAAAAATATAGCAAAATATATTTACTTATGGAATCAAATAAATAGATCTACTCTTAAAATATTTAGGTCTTTTAGCGTTATCTACCTTCTTTAAAGTCTTAGGAAATTGATCAAAAACTTTCATCTTGCCTTATTCTACTAATTGATTGAACTCAGATGTAGTGACCCAATTTCTTATGATTGTGATACAATATCCTAGTGAGGAGTGGGAGAAGCAAAGGCAATAGCTAGAGAACCAACACCAATAGCCAAAGCACCTACAACACTCCAATTCCTTGCACATCTTCTATCCTTCCACCCTAAATCGACCCAGAAAGAAAAGGTTGGCATGCACAAGAGGAGAGGCACCAGAAGAGGTAGAATCAAAGCTTAGTGATTCAAGTTCTTTGTTGACCTTGATTGATCGGTACCTGCTCTTGATCACCCGCATTGAATTCTCTTTCAACAGTACCCCCACTCTGCTCGATCAAGTTACCATTCATGGTGGCTTCAAGAGTGAACGACTAGTTGGTTAATTCAATCCACTACCTGGAGGCTTGGCATTTTAGTGTACATATATTCAATGGTGAATGCACCGTGCATCTTCCACATTCATTGTCTTATTTTGCACCAATGCACCAATATCATAACACTTGTATGACGACATTTTAATATTTAATATTTTTTTTTATTTGTTATTTTTTTCGATATTTTTTAATTAGGTATTTTTAACCACTATTAAATGATTTTCAAGTGTATAGTCGTTATCTAGCCACAATCTAGAAATTCATGAAATCAAACTTTACTCTCAAAAAACTAAAAAGGTATTTACCAGTATCGGCCTAAAATTTTTCAATTGTATATTTCTCCTTACATAAAGCAATGTCACTATTCAAAATATCTAAAAGAAGGGAACATACACATAGAATAAAACTATTTCCAAGTTTCTCTTGAATCATGAGCATCCTCTACTCTTTCATCTTATAAAATTCCATTGCTTTGGAAATAGAAATAGAAAGTTTGTTTGTGTAACTCAAATAGATTATGAATGTGTGTGACTACAACACATATCCAACATACATGCAACATAGAAACTTGTTAAACAAAGCCTATAAATTTAAAAGCTTTATAAACAAACTTATTTAAACAAAGAAAAAAAGGAAAATAAAATTTAAAGGTGAAATTTGTCTACACAATGCAATGGTCCTTATTACATGTTTAGCAATATATGCACAAAGCCTCTTCCTTATAATATAAACAATAGTTTTTCACTTGGTTTTGCTTGAAACTCCATGGAATTGACATCTTTTTTGCACTTGGTTTTGTTTAAGTTTTCCTTAAGTCTAACATTGATGTCTATCATGAGGTTTATGTATCTTTTCTATTCATCTGCATACTCTGCTCCCATTCCAATTTCTTCCCAAGTTAACCATTGTTGGTGCCAAGTAGTGGTGCTTGCCCAATGTGCAACCTATTGGAGATTGAAGTAATATATGTTCCTTAATTCATGAATCATTTGTAGTGAAAGTATGTGCTTACCTTGGATCCCTACCCAGGGGTCAAGACAGATTTGCAATTTATCCCCTTTTCCAATTTTTCAAATCAACTAGTTTCCAACCAAATTGAAAGCATAGATAATACCTTTCCAGATTATTGAGGCTTTATTATGTGGTTTGATAGGACTTCTGATTCAATCCTCAATTGCATTAGGGGCTATATATTTATCTCTTTCTACCTTGGCCCACAAACATGTTCCTTGAATTAACCTCCAC
>JASDQU010101702.1:263771-279422 GCA_032191745.1 Picea mariana
GAATTTAAAATAGGAGGATATAAGGATGAAATACTATGTGATGTCATTCCCATGGATGTTTGTCATCTATTGTTGGGTAGACCGTGGCAATATGACAGAAATGTGATTCATGATGGGAGAAAGAACACATACACCCTGGAGAAGAATGGGAGAACTCACGTGTTGTTGTCGATTAAGGATAAATAAACGAAACCAGAAGTGAACAACACTTTACTTCTCATGAGTGGGAATGAACTTCTTAAGGAGGTTAAAAAGAAGGAAGACACACAATTTGTTGTGGTCAGGAAGCCTAGAATTGTTTTAACCAGTACAAGAGTGGATGATTTACCAGAGGAAATCCAGAAGTTGCTGGAAGAGTTTGTTGATATAGTAGTGGATGAACTACCTTGTTCATTGCCACTGATCAGAAGTATAATTCATCACATTGATCTTATACCTGGAGCTAGTTTACCGAACAAAGCAGCGTACAGATTGACGCCACAGGAGAATGAAGAAGTCAAGAGACAAGTCCAGGATTTAATGGACAAAGGAATGATTCGAGAGAGATTGAGTCCATGCGTTGTTCCAATAGTGCTCAGCCCAAAGAAAGATGGAGGATGGAGAATGTGTACAGACTCAAGACCAGTAAACAAGATTACCATCAGATATAGATTTCCATTACCAAGGATGGATGATTTGATGGATTGCTTGAGTGGAGCAAAGTTTTTTTCAAAGATTGATTTGAAAAGAGGATATCATCAAATTCGTATGAGAGAAGGTGACGAATGGAAGATAGCCTTCAAGACAAATGAAGGGTTGTATGAATGGCTTGGTATGCCATTTGGCCTAACAAATGCACCTAGTACTTTCATGAGGTTGATGAATGAAGTCCTGAAGGATTTCATAGGAAAATTCGTCATTGTATATCTTGATGATATATTGATTTTCAGCAAAACAGAATCAGAACACTTGAAGCATTTAGCTACAATGATGAGGAGATTACAGCAAGAGAAATTGTTGATAAATATGAAGAAATCGACATTTATGAGGACAAAACTCATTTATTTGGGTTTTGTTATCTCTGCAAATGAGTTGAAGATGGATCTGGAAAAGGTAGAAGCGATTAAGAATTGGCCATCACCGAAAAGTGTGTTTGAAGTTCGAAGCTTCCATGGATTAGCTAGTTTCTACAGGAAATTCATCTGAAATTTTAGTGGGATTAGCGCACCAATGATGGACACGGTGAAGAAAAGACACAAATATTTTCATTGGACAGAGGAAGCAGAAAAAAGTTTCAACTTGCTGAAGAAAAAGATTACTGAACAGCCAATTCTGGTGTTGCCAGATTTCAGTAAGACATTTCAGGTTAAGTGTGACACTAGTGGATTTGGAATTGGAGCGGTCTTAAGCCAAGATGACAGACCGATCGCATACTTCAGTGAGAAACTGAATGAAGCGAAGGTTAAGTACTCCACATATGACAAGGAATTTTATGCAGTCATACAAGTGCTGAAGAAATGGAGGCATTATTTGGTTCCTAAAGAGTTTGTTTTGTACAATGATAATCACGCTTTTCAATTCGTGACTCAACAGAAAAAGTTGAACCAAAAGCATGCAAAATGGGTTGAATACATGCAGAATTTTACTTTTGTAATTAAACATATTTCTGGAACTGCTAACAAAGTTGTTGATGCTTTAAGCAGGAGATGTTTGTTGATGCAGGAATTCAGAGTCAAAACTTTGGGTTTTGATAACCTCAAAGAAATGTACAAGGATGACCCAGATTTAGGGAAGCGTATGAGGCGTCTGAGAATCCAATTCTCAAGGACAGAAGCCAATGGACCGAATATATGATCCAAGATGGATTATTATTCAGGGGCAATCAGTTATGTATTCCAAAATGCTCCATGAGGGAGAATATGTTGAAAGAAAAACATAGTGGAGGATTGGCCGGACATTTAGGTCATGACAAAACGTTCTCGAAATTAAATGGCTCATATTTTTGGCCAGGGATGAGGACAGATGTCAAAATATTTGTGGACAGATGTAGAATTTGTCAACACACAAAGGGAAAAAGGCAGAACACATGGTTATACCATCCATTACCCATACCCGAGAGGCCGTGAGATGCAGTGAGAATGGATTTCATATTGGGGTTGTCGAGAACACAAAGAGGATTTGATTCAATCTTTGTGGTGGTAGACAGATTTTCAAAGATGGCACATTTTATACCATGCCAGAGAACCAGCAACGCAACTCATATTGAGAACCTGTTTTTCAAGGAAGTTGTCAGACTTCACGGCTTGCCAAGAAGTATAGTTTCATATCGAGATACCAAGTTCGTTGGACATTTCTGGATAACTTTATGGAAGAAGCTGGGGACAAGCTTGTCATTTAGCTCAACATATCATCCTCAGGCGGATGGGCAGACAGAAGTTGTAAACAGAAGCTTGGGAGATTTATTGAGGAGCCTAGTGACTGAACACCACAGTCAGTGGGATCACATTTTTCCACAGGCAGAATTTTCTTATAATGATTCGATCAATAGAAGCACAGGGCAGAGTCCATTCCAAATTGTATATGGAATGTTGATCTGAAATTTTTACTTGATCTATAACCATTACTTGCATGTGAATTTCTTAATTGTTAACCATCTTTATGAATGCAAAATTAAAGAAATTTCATCACACATAAACATGTAAGCATACTATCTAAAAACAAGAATTGGTAACGGAGTTCACCAGACTTCCTAGCTACCTCTTCGGGCCACTTTCCAAATGGGAAGGCCGATAGATTAAGTATTCAAATGCTTACAAAGTGACTTTTGAGTTCTGTCTGTCATATACAGTAACAGACTTCAAAAACAGCTACAAGATGAAATTCTGAGACTTTTAAGTATGAACATGGATACCTTTCCGTGTATCTGGAAGATTTTGTGAGCATTTTTTTGTCTGGATGCCTGAATGCAAAAATTGAAGCTGAATCTGGAATCCTTGCGAAAAATCGAGACTTTTGAGTATAAACTCGATATATTTATGAAACTGGACTCCGGATGCCCTTCCTGGCACAATTCCCAAATCTGCCCTGATTGTACAGTCTGTATGGCCCAGGATGCTTGTCAATTCTGAACCACCTCGAACTGCATGCAAAAACCACCTCGGTCTGCATGCAAATTCACTTCGGTCACTATGCAGCATCACCTCTATCTGCGTGAATGTCTCTGCCTACATCAAACTCCTTCTTCCCCCCTCGGGATGTGTGCAAAAGCCTCATTTAAATAATAAACAATGATAGTTTTGGGAGCGTAAGCTATGTGTCACGTGCCCTCCAAAATCGCCCGAATCTCTGCAATTTATAAGGTTAATGCGCCATTCCTTGCCACATCCCATGGCGGTGATGCATTGGTAGCTCGTGGTTGTTAAAGTTGTTAAGGGGGGCGGAAGTCCCGGGGTCAAACCCGCGGGCTTCCCCTCTATACACATATATTTATACATGCGCGCGTTTTGTGATAACATATGGTTTAAGGTTTTTGGGCGCAATTTTTGGTGTATTATATACACATATAATTTGGCCGCACCATATGTTTTAACATATGGTATGTTTAACATATATGTCGGATGATATAAACATATGTTTTAATATATATCCATGGTTTATGGTTGGTGCACTATAGTTTAAACATATGGTTGTAAACCATATGTTTTATCTGATTTGAAACCCATTACATTATATGTTGCACTTTGTTATACTATGTTTTAAACATGTGCTTTGGGGTTTTAAGATATGGTTTAAAATACATAGAAATACCAAGGGGATGCCTCGGTGTTGGCAAGGTCAAGGGCTAGGCCCTTGACCACCCCTTTTTATCCAAACCAAAACTTATTTAACCCCCCTTTTCTTAACCATTTTTTAACTATATTCCACCAATTTTGACGGACTTTCAACTGCTCATATCTTTGTCACCTGGAGGTCATTTTCCCTGAAACGAACGTCACCGGAAAGTTGCTGACGAGCTCTTCCACTTTGTAAACTTTACTTTTCCATTTGAATACTTTAACTCTATCGAATTTTGAGATGATCCACCTAGATCAAACCTTCCCACTGGAAAGCTTTATGGCCACAAAAAGTATGAAATCATTCAGACATGAAGTGAGGGCATGATCTCCCCACTTGACCTGTATCACCTATCCATTCTTCCCGGAACCTGTACATCTGACTCAGCAATACAACAATCAACACTGCACTGACATTGTTAAGTACATCAATCACATTCTTAATCACATCTTCATTCAACATTGTCGGACCCAACCACATACTGCTGATGAGTAATAAGCCGAATATAAACATTGAACATGTAAAAGAGATTGTACCCATACCATGCTGACTTTTATCCAAAACACTATCAACCAAAACGGGTGCATCGTCGTGATTTAACACTTCCTTTTCATGTTTAGGATTCTTTTCTTCCTTACATTGTATAGACATAAGTGCTAAATTCCGACTTGCATTAACAACCCTTTTTAATTGTTGTGTAGTGCCCAATGATTTGTCATTTTTGAATGAATGTGAATGCACTATGTACTCAATTCCTTCTTTAAACAAGTGATATTGATTATGTTCTCGATGGAAGATTGCTTTTCGATCATATAAGTACGGACTACCCAACACAATTCCACATATATCTAGTGGGACCACATCAAATTCAACCTCATCTACAAACTTAGATGTAATTGCAAACTTTAGATCACATTGTTGTGTTACCTGTAATCTTTTATCTTTGCATACCCATCCCAATGGATAAGGTTTCTTGTGTGGCTTTGTTGTTAATCCCAATTGCTTAACTACTTCTTCTGAAATAAGATTAGCTTGAGATCCACTATCTATGAGTGTGTCGATCTTTGTTTGTTTTGTAATCACTCTTATATGAAATAATGCATTCCTCTTTCTATCCTCAGAATTGTCATCATTTTTAGAAGTAGAAGCACATGAAGAACTAATTTTTGAATCATTATCAACAATAGATTTACCTTTCACACCTACGATTGTTACCTTTGTTTCGTCCTCAAAATCTGATCCAAGGTCCTCAACGATAACCGTCGTTGTCTGCTTCCCCTTCCGATCCTTAAACCACGTTGGTTTCATTTTAGGATGTAGCTTTCAACACTTTGCCTCTTCATGCCCTTGCTTTTGACAATGCGAGCATGTAGGTCTCTCATCACCCTTCTTCATTGTAGCTGCATGTTTAATTTTTTGCTTCTCCTTGCCTTCTTTTTCTTGGACGGATTCAGCTGAAGAAACATCATGAACACTCTTTCCTTTTGACTCAATGTGAGTTGCTTGAACACACACCTCATCAATATTAGTCGGATTAAACATCAATATCATATGATGCAAATAAGTATGCAATCCTCCTATATATTTGAGAAGAGTTTCCTGGGTGTAAAGAGGTATACCAAGTATCAATGCTCTTTTTCGAAATTCTTGTATGTATTCTTGCACACTTTGTCCCTTACTTTGTCTCAAACTCTGCCAATCCATCATAGCTTGTTGCATATACCCTAATGGATAAAATTGCTTTTTAAGTGCTGAAATGAACTCATACCAAGAGGAAACGATTTTTCCTTTCGTGGCAAGATCCTCTTGCGATCTACTCTCCCACCAAATGAGAGCAGTCCCTCCAAGTCAAAGAGAATCCAACTGAATTTTAACAGCATCTTCAGTAAAGTGTTGAATCCTACAATAAACTTCAATTTGACGGATCCAATTGTCCAATTTTTCATCATTAAGTTCTCCATTATACATAGGTAAATCAAACTTAATATCAAGCTTTAAATGAGGTATATTAGGATCAACTTTTGTTTTTTGCTTTTCAAATGGAGAAGGAATAGAACCATCARGAAGAGATGGAGAAGTTGGTGGAGTTTTAGGAGGTTCCTCACCACCTTCTTCTTTTTTACCKTCTGTATTMGATGGTCCACCTTGTTCACCTTTCTTTCGATCTTGATAGAGCTCCTCTACCATCGTTTKCATTCTCATGAAAGCTTTCARAAATTCCTCTTMAGAAGGGATAGAAGAAGCTGTTGCTTCTCCTTTTGGTGAARACATCYTTCCTCTTCTTGAACCAATYTTTGGATCAAAYTCTTCRAGTTCCCCTTCACCAYRCTGAAGMTTGGATCTTGTTAACATCAACTCACAAAGCAAATGGTTAACCTCGCTCTGATACCAACTTGATCTGAAATTTTTACTTGATCTTTAACCATTACTTGCATGTGAATTTCTTAATTGTTAACCATATTTATGAATGCAAAATTAAATAAATTTCATCATGTAAGCATACTATCTAAAAACAAGAATTGGTAACGGAGTTCACCAGACTTCCTGGCTACCTCTCCGGGCCACTTTCCAAATGGGAAGACCGGTAGATTAAGTATTCAAATGCTTACAAAGTGACTTTTGAGTTATGCCTGTCATATACAGTAACAAACTTCAACAACAGCTGCAAGATGAAATTCTGAGACTTTTAAGTATGAACATGGATACCTTTCCGTGTATCTGGAATATTCTGTGAGCACTTTTCTGTCTGGATGCCTGAATGCAAAAACTGAAGCTGGATCTGGAATCCTTGCGAAAAAGAGAGACTTTTGAGTATAAACTCGATATATTTCTGAAACTAGACTCTGGATGCCCTTCCTGGCACAATTCCCAAATTTGCCCTGATTGTACAGTTTGTACGGCCTCCGGATGCGTGTCAATTCTGAACCACCTCGAACTACGTGCAAAAACCACCTCGGTCTGCATGTAAATTCACTTCAATCACTGTGCAGCATCACCTCGATCTAAGTGCATGTCTCTGCTTGCATCAAACTCCTTCTTCCCCCCTCAGGATGCGTGCAAAATCCTCATTTAAATAATAAACAATGATAGTTTTGGGGGCGCGAGCTATGGGCCACGCGCCCTCAAAATCACCCGAATCTCTGCAATTTATAAGGTTAATGTGCCATTCCTTGCCACATCCCATGGCGGTGGCGCATTGGTAGCTCGTGGTTGTTAAAGTTGTTGTGGGGGGCGGAAGTCCCGAGGTCAAACCCGCGGGCTTCCCCTCTATACACATATATTTATACCTACGCGCGTTTTGTGAGGGCGCGATTTTTGGTGTATTATATACACATATAATTTGAGCGCACCATATGTTTTAACATATGGTATGTCTAACATATATTTCGGATGGTATAAACATATTTTTTAATATATATCCATGGTTTATGGTTGGCGCACTATAGTTTAAACATATGGTTGTAAACCATATGTTTTATCTGATTTAAAACCCATTACATTATATGTTGCGCTTTGTTATACTATGTTTTAAACATGTTCTTTGGGTTTTTAAGATATGGTTTTAAATACATATAAATACCAAGGGGATGCCTCGGTGTTGGCAAGGTCAAGGGCTAGGCCCTTGACCACCCCTTTTTATCCAAGCCAAAACTTATTTAACCCCCTTTTTTTAAACCATTTTTTAACCATATTCCACCAATTTTGACGGACTTTCAACTGCTCATATCTTTGTCACCTGTAGGCCGTTTTCCCTGAAACGAACGTCACCGGAAAGTTGCTGACGAGCTCTTCTACTTTGTAAACTTTACTTTTCCATTTGAATACTTTAACTCTATCGAATTTTGAGATGATCCACCTAGATCAAACCTTCCCACTGGAAAGATTTTTGGCCACAAAAAGTATGAAATCATTCAAACATGAAGTGAGGGCATGATCTCCCCACTTGACCTGTATCACCTATCCATTCTTCCCGGAACCTATACATCTGACTCAGCAATACAACAATCAACACTGCACTGACATTGTTAAGTACATCAATCACATTCTTAATCACATCTTCATTCAACATTGTCAGACCCAACCACATACTGTTGATGAGTAATGAGCCGAATATAAACATTGAACATGTGAAAGAGATTGTACCCATACCATGCTGACTTTTATCCAAAACACTATCAACCAAAACAGGTGCATCATAGTGATTTGACACTTCCTTTTCATGTTTAGGATTCTTTTCTTCCTTACATTGTATAGACATAAGTGCTAAATTCTGACTTGCATTAACAACCCTTTTTTATTGTTGTGTAGTGCCCAATGATTTGTCGTTTTTGAATGAATGTGAATGCACTATGTACTCAATTCCTTCTTTAAACAAGTGATATTGATTATGTGGTGGAAACCTCCCAAGACCATAGATCTTATGTATATACTTAGAAAATTAGTAGTATATATGATGTTTGGCATTCACATAATGATCCAAAATCTCTAATTATTGATGCATCTTTATCTGTCCCTGTATCTATTGTGAGTGGAAGTGCTTATGTTCCAAAATCAATACACAAGTTTCATATTCAAAGAAATGCCCCAACAAGATAATCATGCAAGCACAAACACATCTATAAATAGAGTTATATTGGGATGTCTAGAGTCTGTTTTCATTTTAGAATCTCTCCATAAGATCCCCCATTGAAAAAAAATTGACTCGACCAAAGAATCAAGCAAGAACAAACATTACTATAAATATAAGTCTAATAAAACTTTTAGATTATATTTACATTTCAAAAGCAGTGAATTGCCCTTTCAAAATAAAAACTTTGATCTAGCCAAATAAGCATGCAAGTACAAACACTTTTTCTACTAAAAATGTGGTAGGCCCTCTAGATTATAATTGCATTTCAAATTATCAAGATACGCAACCAACCAAAATGAATTGCAGGCCTTCAATCTAGAACAAAAGGGTAATCTTGCATGCAAACAAAAACCCTACAAAATAGGTACAAGTCCAAAGAAAACATTTCTCTTAGCCACCAAATCATAAAAGTGAAAACAATTTTACAAGTAGAGATGTGGTAGGGCTTGTAGAATTTGAATATATTTCAGAATTAGACAAACTATGCCACCAACCAAAAGGTTTAGGCCAACCATGAAAATTCCTTGTTATCATGATTTTTAATTAGAAAACATCTACTTCAAACACTAATATTTTTTCCTAAAACCCACTAAGTTATTTTTGGTATTGCACTGAAGAACTTATTGTTAGAATATAATAATATTGAATTCAGTATCCTCTATGTTCCTTTCACGTTAATCAATTCAAGAAAAATGTGTAATGCGTGTAGGCATGTAAGTTATGTCTTATTTTCAATCAAATTATCAAGACACTAAATCATACAAGTGAAAATAGAGTATCAAGACACGCAAGTTATGACCTATTTGCAATAAGAGTATCAAGACACACAACCAACCAAAAGGAATCAAGACACAAAATTCTAATGCTCGTAGGCATGAAATTTACGCCCTATTTGCAATCAGAGTATCAAGACACTAAATCATACAAGTGAAAACAGAGTATCAAGACACACAAGTTATGCCCTATTTGCAATCAGAGTATCAAGACATGCAACCAACCAAGAGTATCAATACATGTAAGTTATGCCCTATTTGCAATCAGAGTATCAAGACACGCAACCAACCAAAAGGAATTGTGGGCCTTCAATATAGAACAAAAGGGTAATCTTGCATGCAAACAAAAACCCTACAAAATRGGTATAAGTCCAAAGAAAAAAWTTCTCTTAKCCACAAAATCATACAAGTGAAAACAATTTTACAGGTAGAGATGTGGTAGGGCTTGTATAATTTRATTAAATTTYCGAATTAGACAAACTATGCCACCAACCAAAAGGTTTAGGCCAACCATGAAAATTCYTTKTTTTCATKATTTTTAATTGGAAAACATCTACTTCAAACATTGTGAAAGAGATCATGAAGGAATTGCATAATGTATGTGGTGGGTACTTCACAGCCAAGACCACAACACACAAGATACTTTGAGTAGGTTACTTATGACCAACTATGTTTTCTGATGTAAATCAGTATGTTAGAGCTTGTAAGCCTTGTCAGTTTTTCATAGGAAATCCAAAGTTGCCAACGCTATCTTTGGAGCTTGTAGTGGTCGAAGCTCCTTTTCAACAGTGGAGATTAGATTTTATTGGTGAGATGCATGATAAGTTATAACTCTAGTAATTCTGACCTTACATGACATCTAATTTTTTTTCGAGGATTTTTTTTTTAAATGAAGTCAACAATTGGATTAAGGATCAAATATTTAAGGAATTAAAGGAAGCAGATCACCGGTGCCTCTGGTTTTCACCTAGGTTCTTGTCTTTATCTCAATTGTGAACTTGAGTCTTTTGGTTGTCATTGAGTCTCTCACATTGCTTCCATAGAACTTATCGTTGAGTGGTGTGAGTGAAAAAAAGTCTTGAGGTCTGCTCTCCTGATCCCTGTAAGACTTTTTCATGGATGTGAAGTCAATATGATATTTCTGAGATCCATGTACTTGTTTCTCTTGTGATAATATTAGAAAAATCATCATTATTGGCGACCAATTTGAGCATATTGATGGTATGAGAATTCTATCTTGTAATAGCTCTCGCTTTAAGACTTTTTGGACATTAAAGCTTCAATTGACTATTAATACAATAGAATGTACTCTAAGCTTTAAGACTTAAATTTGTAAGTTCCTTTTGCTGGTGAGATTTTTTACCTTGTTGGTATTTCTCTTGTCCATATTCCATGCCCTTCTCGACTATGGCACCAATGAACGAATGAGATTAGATTAGAGTAATTTACTCATTGTTTGAAGGTTTTTACTCATTGTTTTAAGATATTTATTTGTTATTTTTTCCAAAAGACCTTCGGATCTCAGTTTTTTTCCATTGTCTTTGGAATATCTTTCTGTGAAATTTGCTCACTTACATTGCAGATCTGCAACTTTCTTTTCAGAACTAGCCAGAGTAATAAAATAAGATTTGTGTGATTTTAAGTATTGTTTTGAGCAGATCTAATTTTCTTTCTTGTTGATCGTGAATTAGTATTATAGATTTTTAATTATTTGAATGCATAGCAGCAGGTATAATTGCAGGTTCAAAGTAAGTTATACACCAGTACTCTAAAAAAAAATATTTGAATTGCTTATGGACACCCCCCTTGGACTAGCATGCACTATTCCAGAAATGAGAGAGAGAATATCACTGACTTAAGTAATTTTTTTAAATGATTATTGGACGACTCCTTTCGAGACAATTCCGAGTGGTTACACCTACAAATAAATATTATGTGAACTAGTCTTTTTGTAGAGATCCTTGTCATCCCTTTGAGGTAATATGCACATATTTGGAGCTTTTCCTTTCAATAATGATTAATTTGAAATATACCTATGTTGTTTTCTATTTTTAAGAAGTATATTTTATACAGTTCCTAATTATTTCAATTCCAAATACTTCCAATATTCACATACAAGTGAAAATAGAGTATCAATACACGCAAGTTATGCCCTATTTGCAATCAGAGTATCAAGACACACAACCAACCAAAAGGAATCAAGACACCAAATTGTAATGCTCGTAGGCATGTAAGTTATGCCCTATTTTCAATCAGAGTATCAAGACACAACCAAACATCAAAGTAAAGAAATCATTGCCAACATCCAACACAACTAGATAATAGAGAAAAATGCCAACTAAATTAATGTGAGCACATACCACTAAACAAGTAATGAGGTAGACATAAACCTGTAAAAACAATTCAATATAAACTAATATCCAAACAATGCACTTCAATACAAACCTATGCCCTAATGCAGAAATCCAATGCCTACCATAAAAACTGGGTATAAAACACTAACCTTTATTTATTTTCGGGTATAAGGACAAAATAAATTACTTAACATCCATGAGATTTCTCTTCTTAAATTGAGATTAGAATCCATGAGATTTCTATGCATTCAAAAATTTAACAAATACAAAATACTGAGAACAAATTGACTAACCTGAGAAGGGCAAGTCGTGGATTTCAGCTCTGCTACTAAAGAAACCTTTGCCCACCTCTTCAAAAGCCTCCAAGTTCTATCTATTGCAATTGTCTTCTCCATTGTTACTACCAGTGGTGAATATATAGTGTAACCCAAGAAACAAATTCGACGGTCGTCACTTAATAACAAACCTAAACCATGTTATCACGCCCTTCTGGCCAATTAACCAGTTATGAACAACACAAAATCCATTAACCCTAAACCCGGTTATCACGCCCTTCCCGCCAATTAACCAGTTATGAACAACATAATCTCCATTAAGCCTAAACCCGGTTATCACGCCCTTCCCGCCAATTACCCAGTTATGAACAACATGAAATCCATTAATGAGTGGAGAACTCGGCTAGTGAATTGAGTAAACCACTTGTATAGATTAAAATCAAGCCCTTACCCCGATTTTTTAGCACCCTCCCACCAATTAACATGAAATAAGTTGGGTGAACTCCATTAATGAATGGAGAAGTCGACCATGGCATATCGTGTATGTAATACCCTCATGGCTTCCCCATGTCGGTCGATAACCCTCCTCACTTCCCAAGGTCATTCGATAACCCTCCTCGCTTCCCCATAACCCTGCTCCATTCCCCAGGTCAGTCGATACGGGCTTCTGGTAATGGAGTAATTGCAATGTTGAAAAATTATGAATCGAAATGCAATATCATTCCACGTGCTATGCAAATGCCTTATTACTTTCTGAGTGCATACACTATCATCATGCCATAACCTTACAATATAATAATATTTCATAAGTACAATAATAATTTTATTTTATTTTATTTTATAAAAAAAATCCAATATAATTTTATTTCATATTATAAACTTGTAATATTTTATATTATAAACTTTCAATATTGGCTCATTTCTTGATATGGTAGATTAATGAACAAGTAGCCATTTAATTTACACATATTTTATGAATAATTTTTATAACTATGCCTAAGCCCCTCAAATTAAATCAAATTAAATCACTCAATGTCTAATTTAAAGTCTAATAATTGACTATATGGAGTAGTTTCCCATGGTTGTATCTAGTTCAAGGTAATTAGTTCCTAGGGGATTTTTCAAGATGTTGATATAAGCCTTACAATTAAGTTTGTTAGCTAGCTACGTCGGCATCGTCATGATATATAGCTAATTTTGTGTTAATTTCTTAAACCCCCCAAATTAAATCTCTCAATATTGTGCAATATAAAGTCTAATAATTGACTATATGGAGTAATTCCCATGGTTGGTCGATCTAGTAATTCAAAGTAATTGATTAGTTCCTAATTAGGGAATTAATTTCAAGATAATGATATAATATTATCCATAGCAGCTCGCAACTAGGCATCGTCGTGATAGCTAATTCGGTGTCAATAGTTGAGTTGTGACACATGAGGGGGTCTACAATTTACTAAATTCTAACACTTCAGATGGATTTAGAGACCCCCCTAGAATATGAATCCATCTGCAGTGTTAGAATTTAGTAAATTGTACAAATTCATTGTCAAAATTGCAATTTTTCATTGTCGGAGTGATACACAACTAAAAATGATCAAATAAACGACCAATTGTTATGTGGTCATTTTTAGTCTAGATATTCTGTGACCAAATTTGATCATTTATCTTGGTCTTTTTTAGTTTACTTGTATCATGTGACCAAAATTGGTCATTTATCTTGGTCTTTTTTAGTTAGCTCACTTAAATTTATCAATTTTGGTCATTTATCCCGGGTAAAATCATGAATCTGGGTAACACTTTCGTGACAATCGGGTCTCGAAAATTTCAAGCGGCAATTTTTCAGCCGAAATATTTTTCGGTCGAAAATTTTCACGTTAAATTTAACGGTGCCCTCGAAATTCGTGTACAATGTTTTTTGGATGAATTATTTTCCCGTGGTAAGCATATTTCGGCCGAAAAGTATTTCGGCCGAAACGTTTATTTTTAACGGATTCCGTTAAAAACTAGGTTTCGGCCGAAAGAATATTTCGGCCGAAAACTTGAAAATGAGACTGTTTGCAGGAAAGTGCAAATTCTCTCCATCTTACTTCATCTTTGGAGGTAGCAGACTCCTACAAATACTCAGAATTTAGATTGAGAATTGATACCAACATTTTTAAAATTGAATCTTCTTTCATTGGGTATAATTTGTTTTCATTTTCATTGTTTTTATCTAATTTTATTTAATTTTATAAAAAAATCACTGCATAATATTTTTAGGTGAGATTATGATTCGGTGAAATGAAAAATCCATATCTCTAAAAATACACAACGGAAAATTATGGAAAATTTATATTCATAATTGTTAAATTGTTCTCTTCAAAAGGGTATTTTTAGATTTTACTTTTAAGTAAAAATTAAGATAGATACAAGGTGTAGAAAAACACGTGTTTAAAATCGGCAACGTTTTCATCTTGGTCAACTTAAAAAAATTCTAGAAATTATAATATTCATCTGTTAGATTCAAAATTGTAGTCATAATAAAATAGAGTCTCTGTAGATTGTTGCAGTATATTTCATTTCTTAAAAACATAAGTCTAATAATAGATACATTTTTGTGGAAAACAATAACTCATTATCATTCCTTTCTTGTTTAAGGAACATATTGTTAAACAATTGTCAAATTGACATATCAAATCTTGATAAAAAAAAAATTGAAAAATAGTCATTAGAAATATAACAAAATTATTCACAAGTTTTGTTTTTACTGTAAAGTGAAATTCTAAATAAAAAAAATACTTTTGTATGTCGGAGGTTGAGGAACTTGTGAAAATACAATTTTTTTTGTCATAAAACAAGCAAAAGTGTTACCCATCTTCATGATTTTACCCTCCCTTGAAAAAAATTGTGGTGACAATTTTTTTGGTCTTGTGGTCACTTATCTCTCATTTTGAACTGGTGAAGGATGTGACTCATGTTGATTGTTGAGCGATGCAATGCCTCTTCTAGTTTAGCCTAGGGGTCTTTGTAAAAGTCTTTACTGACAAATTTCTTGTATGTTACACTCTTTATAAGTCTTGGGTCTGGATAGGAATAGTCATAAATTACAACTATTCATGAATTTTGTAGGCTGAAATTTTGTAAATTTTGAATCTCTTTGTACTTTTACTACAAGCCTAGTTGTAGCCTTTACTTAGTTCAAAATATTCCAATTTCGATTTTTTTTTTTAAACATTGAATTTTCCTATGAAAATTCAAATTTCTAAACAATGGATTACATTTTCATATAAGCATGCATATTTATTTATGAAAATAATTTTTCAATACTATACTATGTAATAGATATTATTGAAAAACATTAGATGGAGACGGACACTCATAATTATTATAAATATTATTGAAAAACATTAGATGGAGATGGACACTCATAATTATTCCTAGGAAATGTCATAATTAGTGTATATGATTTGTTCTCAACCATGATAAAATAAATGGTATGAAATGTCTATTTATCATGATAAAATAAATGGTATGAAATGTCTATTTATCATGATAAAATAAATGGTATGAAATGTCTATTTATCATGATTTCAAATTATATGTATAAAATGGAAAAGAAATTAGTATTTTTTATTTGAAATTATGTAAGAATCATTTTGGATTATGGAATTGTAAAGATTAATCATTAATATTGCAAAATCAAATTGCAATATAGATATTATTGGAAAATTTTAAATTCATTTTTACATTAAAATAATAATTTCAATAATTTTAAATTACAATTAAAAAATACATATAACCAAATTTTAATGATATTAAACAAAAAA
>JASDQU010101702.1:279589-320059 GCA_032191745.1 Picea mariana
AATATCATATTTCTTAATATATGAAGTAAAAGGGATCTCATCCTTTCAAATTGATTGTGAATGTAAAATTAACTAACATACCCTCTAAGTGGGCGAATAGGAATGCCGAAGTAATTCGAGGGAGGTTTTATATTAATGTTGTTAATTGGGATTATAAAGATATTGCAATTAAAATGATTGTATTTGAACTTGTTAATTGAGATCATAAATATATTGCAATTAAAATGATTGTATTTGAAGTTGGTTACTTATTTTTATGATGTTTGGCTCATGCCCCCAAGGCATCTCAACTTGTATCAAGACAACATGGAACGGTTCACCACTCCATCCATTGAGTATACAAACAAGGTTTGGCATCACAACCTTTTACCTCAACCCTTTGTGCCCACCTAAAGAGAGTGCCCACTACCACCCAAAAGCAAAGACCTTACATAAATCCCCTAATGCAATGGATAGGTCATCCACATTATTGGTGAAGCTATGCATTTTCCTCAACATTACTTACTTGAAGTCAGTTTTAAACACTATCCATGTTATTGGCAAAGTTATAGGTTTTATTAACAATAATATTGTATTTATATGTAATGCAAAAGTCTTTGTTTGAATCCAAATAATGTATAATTTGTCTTTGATTTTGCAAAGATCAATTTATTTACTAAATACATTGCATTAATGCAAAAAAAAAAAGTAATTTATCTTTGATTTTGCAAAGATTAATCTATTTATTAAATCAATTACATTAACACAAGAAAAAATTAAGTCCCCGAGGTGTAGAATAGTCAGTGATGGAGTGCGTTGTTAAGGCGCTCCGTGATGTTAAGTCACCGGTTCGAAACCTGCGGGGACAAAAAATCTAGCCATGTTAAGGGTTGGTGTGGCTCCAGCCAGATGCGATCCCCGGGTGATTTTGACGGCTTAGATGCCCCTGAGTCATGGTTTCTTAGCCACAGGTTAGTCCCACATGTCATGGACAAACTAACAAACAAAAAAAAAACGCTTTGGTGTTTTACCTATAAGGTGAAGAAAAACAAATCCACTTCAAAAATATTATTTTTGAAGTAGAGATATCCATGTCAGTTTCAAACGATATAAAGGAATATATATATAGTGACATATTTGAAATCAATTTAATATATGTTGTTTTCCAATATGGTAAATAAATGACCACTAATTTGTAAATATCCCCACTACACAATGAAAAATCATTTGTAATTGAAAATATTTTTTTCATTAAAGTATTGGATCTAATAATTTAAAAAAATTGTATAACCTATGTTGTACGACATATCTCATCCACTAGATTAAAACCACATATACACAGAGACTGCAATACCACCATTTTGATTGTAAAACCACTTAACTTATCCCTATACAATTAAAGCTTTGGCCTAACGTAGATGACTTTGAAAAACCAACTAAGTTATCGTACCCAATTGAAAAAGGAGTTGTCTAACTATTCTACTTGTTTGCTCTTCTTGTCTGAATCCAGTAACATAAATCTGCACGAAATCACAACTTTATGTTGTTTAAATTGCATTTATGAATGTAAAAATAGATTCAAAGTGTTGAAAAACCCCTAGAACTCTCGGATTATACATATGATTTCGAGTAAATATACATGGAAAATATGCCAAAAAAAAAAAAAAGTAACAAATTTAGACTAAGAAATTGAAAAATTCATTTCCATCACTAAAATAAGCAAAATTTCCAACCTCCTCCTTCATCCAACGATAACCATTTTAGTATTTGTTTGGGTCGAAATTATCGTCGTCATTGTACTTTGAAACTCATATGAGAGTTCAACTCAAGGGTGCAGTTTCCCAGACAAGTAATAACAATTTTAATTACGTAAAGGGAGGTTCCTCGCCCAATTTTCGTTATCTATCGAGGGCCTATGAAGCCCTATGAAAGCATGCCATGTGTCTAGAATAATGTGGCAGAGATTTTCTTGTTTTCATCTCGTACTTAACCTCCCTCCACCGCCTTGCTGCATTGATGCCCTTATCTTTACCCTTTTCACTCCCTCCACCACCCCGTTGCACCGCAGCTCTTATCCGCCCAATTCCCATGTTTCAAGGCCAAAAATTGAACCAGTGAAGGAGTTAGGTAGACCTGGGAGGGACTACGTATGTGAGGAATAAATAGGTTGTTTCTTCCCTCTACCACCACCTCGGCTTCCCCTTGCCACCTGGTTTCTTCTGCTACAGCTTCAGTACCGAGGCCCCTCCCCCTTTCACATTGTGCTTCTATTATTTCTCCTACAAGGCATGGAAGAAAGCACATTGATTACAGGACTTTACATTTGTCAAAACCAACATCACATATGCGATGATGGTGCATCTGCATGACACATACTTCCAATTTTTAATTATGTCACTGAGTCACTGAATCAAATTTAAAATTTGTCTTGCTAATAATTCGTCATAAATTTTGTTTATGGAAAGACAAACCTATACAATTCGAAATACACTTTTATGGAGGTTTTTCTTTACTTAATTTCTCTTCGAAAAAACCACATCTATAACTGAAGAATCTAGATCACCGGCTAAATTGGAATGAAATATGAAAATGAGTATGACCATCCATTGCCATGTTCATACCTATACATTCTGAATATTGAATAGCAAGCTACATATGGTATTGTACACCAAGAGATTGAAGGTAATAAATGTATAATATAAAATACATACAAATAATCATTTCTCATAATCAAACAACAAATAAAATTATATTATTGTTAATATTGCTTCAGACATAAAACAAAGATGCTTGTGCATTATCTTTGCTTTCTTGAACATGTACCTACTTAGCAGTACCCTCGAATGCATTTAATCAAATGTGGACATTAATTTTATTTTTTCTAGTTACACCAACTACCATGTCCTGACTTTGGATTATGTGTGAATGTGTGAATGGGACAAAGTTGGAAACGTGATCATGTACACAATATGCCTTCTCAAGGAAAAAAAGAATATTTGAATAACTTCTTCCACGAAAGCTACAAGATGTATGGAAAATTGGCATTTACTAAATAATTATTTTACTCTGTCCATCGACAAAGAGCAACTTGTAAGGCATATAAATACATGATAAATGAGAATTTACAACAACTTATGCTAGTCATTCCTTTGTATGCCCACTAACCATGAAAAAAATTGGCTAAGAAAAACTTGTGTTTCTTTTTATGGATGTCCAAAGGCAACAAATTAATGTGAAAAACAAGCTTTCACATTACAAAATTGAGCCTCCTGGAAATCCAATGTTACAATATCAGACATAAAACCTATGATCAACAATGATGATAGTGGGTCGATTTTGAAATATTTGTACAACAACTTTAGTTTTGACAAAAATCTGGAAATGACATGAAATAAAGATTTCAAGCATCTGTTGTTCATTCATGATCTCCATATCTCAAACTTTGTTCAGAGTAATTGTGTGTGCTACAAATTCTCTTCTTATGATAACAGGGTCCACTACGCTTCTGTTGATTCCAAAAGTGTCCCACCATTCCTTTAACCATTATGGGGGTAAACCTCGTAAATTGGAATAGACATTACCAAATTTCACCATAGTGAAATAGGTCTTTGTATGGTTGTCTTTTCTTAAAAATTCCCACTAGAATTGTTTGTACCGATGATAATCATAATCAATTTCTAGGAATTTTAAAACTAGTTTTTTGTCAGACCATTAAGGATAAGCTTGGGGACAGTTCAGGTTGTAGTATTGATATTCAAGTCCTCTCAATGTGCTGGATTTTTGTCCTATAAATTAGATGTCACGAAAAGTATAGGTCAAGGCATGACAAGCATTTATATCTTTTTCTAATGATCTTTCATAGATTGTATTAGGTATTGTAATAGTGGAAGTTGGATACCTTCGTACTTTAGGGACCATATGTATTAATCTAGATGAGGGTTGGAGATTAGTGTCTAGTATTTGAGTACTTCTTAGTTGTCAAGTGGGTCTCCAATTGATTTGGTATGAATACCAATCCATATCATCTGATATTTCCCTGAGTACTTCTTGATCCTCTTTCCATTTAGTGACAATAACCAAACATTAAGCATGCTCACTTGACTTCTTACTCGCTTGTAACTACGCTCGCTTGCTTATGCAAATGTTCTTGACTCAAGAATTCAGGAATACTATTCTCATTTCCTTTGATATGTTCAATATGAAAGTCAAAATTAGAGAACAAAGCTTGCCATCTTGCAAATTTAGCATCACTTGCCTTTTTCACTTCTTTGTTTAAAACTTTGTTCATTGTTGCAACATCAGTTCTTAACAAAAGAAAATCGTTAATAAGAAATATGTCAAACTAGTTGATAGCATTCAATGTTGCTTTGATTTCTTTATCTAAAGCAGAATAATTCAGTTATTCTTTCTCCTACGTTCCTGATGCAAACTGAATAATTTATTCTTTGTTCTTCTTGGCATTTTTTCGAACTTGTTTCAGAACTGATCCCCATCCTAGGTTGTTTGCATCAATTTCAATTATTTTTTCTAGATCATCGTCAGCAACATACAGAATAGAAAGGGTTTTTACCTTTTTCTTGATGTTTTGTATTGTCTTTGTGTGTTTAGATGTCCATGGTGATGGTTCTTTCTTCAATCTGTCATTCAAAATCTTTTTTTCCTTGGCACAATCTTTGTAGAAATGACTGACATAATTTTAACTTCCTAGAAACATCTACAATTGAGTTTTGTCTATAATTTTGTCTGGAAATTTGTCAGCAAACTCGACTGCAGGTTGTTTTAATTTTAGTTGACCATTAGCAATAGTATGACCAAGGAACTTGATACTAGTATTGAATAATTCCATTTTCTTTTTTGAAACAACAAATCCAGCTTTTTTGATGACTTGTAGGAATACTCTTGAATGATTAAAATGGTGTTCGATGGAATTAGAAAAGACTAAGATGTCATCAATATACACAATCAGCCAGTGAAAATATTGTTTGAGAGAATTATCCATTACTCTCTTAAAGTTGGCTGGGGAATTTTTTTAGACCAAATGGAATCACATTCCACTCATAATGTCATGTAGGGACACTGAAATCAATTTTAAATTTATATTCTTCTTGTAATGCCACTTGCCAAAATTTTGATTTAAGTTCAAATTTTGAAAATATTTGTGCTCTTGCAATCCTATTCACAAGACTGGACTTATGGGGAATAGGATAAGTCTCATGAGAAATTACTTTGTTCAAAGGATTATAGTTGATGACTAGTCTAGGAACACGTATGGTCTGCTCTGAATGTTTATTGACATAAAACCCATAACAATTCCATGGATTGGTAGAATGCCTAATCAGTCCCTTTTTTCAATAATCCTTGAACTTCTTCTTCATAAATCTTCTGGTATTCTCTACTCATTGTGATAGATCTTCTTTTGCATGGTTTTCCATCATATATTTCTTTGTAGGGAAGTTCAACAACATGTTGATCTTTGTCCCAAAAGCTGTGGGATTTGTATAGCACATTGTTTGTTCAAATTGATGTTGAAGCTCATTTATAGCTTCTTGTGTCTTTGGGTTCTTGAGTTGATCTTCAATTCTCATATTGCTCTTCAATTCTTTGAGTTCTTCTATATTTCCTTCTTTCTACTTTAGGTCATGTACCATCTATACCATGGTGGATAGTTGAGGCGTGGAGATGAAAGGAAATATTACCTTTATTTTCTTAACAAGTTTTCTAAATTGTTGTATATTAGGGATTGTGATAAAATACCCTAGTTTTCCCTCAGGAGTTATGTCTAAACCATGAGGTTCAATTGTTGCTAGGAATTGAGTTCCTAATATGTAATGATCCCAAGCCAATTTTTTTGCTTGAAACCACTAACTACCACTGATGTGTTTGTTGATTATTTGATGTGCAGGTGGCTATTGATGTTTCGGCCTTAGGGTCGTTTCAGTTATTCAAACAAAGTTCATATAAGATCTACTCAATACATGCAAGATCACAACATATTCAAGATATAGAAAACACAAGCATAGATCTGACCTTTATTATAAGAAGCATGAATCAGATACAATAGAGAGAGAAGATCTGGAATAATCCTCAGATGACCCCAATAGATAATAGATATGAGTTGCTACAAAATGCTCCCGCTAATACAAAGATTGCCTCCAAAGGCTGGATAAGAAATGAAGGTCAATACAAACAGATCTGAGTCGTATGAATGCCAACTCCTCAAGATGAGGGATGCCACGCTCTAGTAGAAGGCTGAAACCCTCAATAAATCGTCCCTGATGAAGGAAGACTCCAAATGCGCCTAAACTCTGCGAACTGATAGATCAGGGTGATAGGAACTCCCTCCTGAAGTCTCGGGCCAAAATGCTAAGGCCAACCCCTCCAAATACTGAATCCTCTAATGAAGTTGCGCCCTCCTAGATGCTTGGAACCCGAGATAGCTCAGCCCTGATGGAAGAGGCCTCCAGATGCTCTAAAACTCTCCAAGAATATAGATCGAGCTATGGAAACCCCGTGGGAGAAGTTTCAAATCCAGATTCTAGGTAGATCTCCCTAGATCTGAGAAATATTGAATCACAGGACGTCCTCTTAGCCTCAAAGTTGTCCCAAACTGTAGCTGAAGATCTGACAATGATAATTCTTCAAAGAAACCCTCAAAGTGATGGTTGAGCACCTACAAGTAAAACCCAACTGTTGGAATGCCCAACGTCTCTCCTAATCAGCTGGATCGGACTCTCCTTTAGATGATGATGCGCCCTTGCTGGAAACTCCTGACCAATACGGCCCTGTTTCTTTTCTGAATCTATTGGTGGATATGTGATGAGTGTACAATGGTGTGGGTGGAGTATTTCATCCCCGAGACCAAGCTTTGGAACAAGGTGAGTGGATCTTTAACCATTGAGTTTCTCACAAGGGTTTGTAACAGCAAAACCCCCAAACTGTATGCTCAAGAGCAATAACAAGCAAATACCAAAATCCAGAATGCATCATAGGTGCGCCCCAGCCTTCTATTTATACTTTTTCTTCTATTTCTCTATTGAGTTAGATTAACTCCCAGGGTTAACTCTTCCAATGCTTATATTCTTTCATTGAGTTATCTTTTACTCCTTTTTACCCTTTCCTCAAGTCAACTTAAGAATATAACCTTAGTCTGGTTGACCTTCTCCCCTTAGTGTGAGACTATGGCCTAGTGGGGATGCCTAAGCCACTGAGTCTCCTCAATACCTCTTCATCAAGAGGTGGGGGACATTACAGTCTCCCCTACTAGAAATTGCTTTTCCTCAAGCAATTCCAACCCTGTTTCTCTCACCACTTGTTCATTTTCCCATGTGGCAACCTCAATGGGTAGATCCTTCCATCTGATCAGGTACTCCTTGATGCTTATGTTCCTGAGATTCTTTTCTCGGACCTCCAATATCTCCTCCAGAATCAAAACGAGTTGTCCTTCTTCATCCATGGGAGGTAATACCTCAATGGGTGTGATGTGTTGGCCTATGGCTTTCTTAAGGCAGGAGACATGGAAGACGTTGTGTATTATGTTGCCCTGTGGAAGCTCCATATCATAAGCTACGGCCCCTATCTTCCTATTGACTCTATAGGGCCCAAAGAAACGTGGTTGTAGCTTCTATGCTCCGCTTCTTTTTATGGAAGCTTGCCTGTATAGTTGGAGCCTTAGATAGACTGAGTCACCAACCTCAAAAGTATGGTCAACTATGTGCTTGTATGCTTGGACCTTTTGTTGGTTCTGTGCTCTCTGTAGATGATCCTTTAGCTCCCTGAGAATGTCTTGGCTCTGTTGTATCCAATCCTGTACCATGGGCGCCCGGTTTTCACCGAAGGCAATCTCCACAAAAGATAAAGGATCATAGCTATACAAGGCCATGAACGGTGACATGCCAATGGATACATGTTGGGTGGTGTTGTAGCAATACTCTCCCAAGTGAAACCATATGGCCCATGCTTTATGTTGCCCTGCCACATAATTTTTGAGGTAGCCTTCCACCCACTTGTTGACTATCTCGGTCTGTCCATCCGTCTAAGGATGATAGCTAGTACTAGGGGTCAAGGTCGTACCAACCAATCTGAATAACTCCTGCCAAAATGTACTCATGAACCTTCTATCCCTGTCACTGACAATGGTCTTGGGTAGGCCGTGCAACCTAAAAATCTCCCTAAAAAATAGTTCGGACACCTGTGTTGCACTGAAGTCGGTAGCTATGGTGAAGAAGTGTGCAAACTTCGTCAACCTGTCCACTACTACAAAAATGCAGTCCCTCCCTTGCGTCTTTGGCAACCCGGTGATGAAATCCATGGATATGTTTTCCCACTTGTGTTTTGGAATGGGTAAGGGTTGCAGTAGTCATGATGGGTGTGTGTGCTCATCCTTGTTCTCCTGACATATAGTACACTCCTTGGCGTGCTTTATCACATCCTCCTTGAGGCCCTTCCATGAGAATATTTCCCTCACCTTCCTATATGTCTTGATAATCCCCTGGTGTCCTTCCATCGGTGCGTCATGGTACGCATGCAATACCTTGGCCTTGAAGGTCGATCCAGGAACCAAAAAGATGTGGTCCTTGTAGTAGATGAGGTCATTTATAACCCTAAAATTATCATCTGGTACCTGCCCATCCAATAGCTGACACGGGAACTGATCCTCTGCATATTCCATTACCAGATGGTCTTTTCAGTCAACTGATACCCCTGTCATGGCAAAAATGGATGGCCTCCTGGACAATGCATCAGCCACCACATTGTTCTTCCCTTTGACAAATTCAATGTCAAAGTCGTAGGCCTGTATTTTGCTTACCCATTTCTTTTGTCTCTCATTCAAGTCCTTCTACTCCAATAGGTATTTGAGACTGTTATGATCTGACTTGACCACAAACCGTGCACCTACCAAATATTGTCGGAATTTGGCTAGTGCGTGCATGATAGCCAACATTTCTTTGTCATAAATGTTGTAAAGTAGCTTGGGACCCCTGAGTTTCCGACTCTCATAGGAAAGAGGATGCCTATTCTGCATCAGTATGGCCCCTATCCCTTCTCCTGAGGCATCACACTCCAAGGTAAAAGGTAGGCTGAAATCTGGAAGGGCCAAGACTGGGCATGTACTCATTACCTTCTTCATCTTGTCCATCGTCATTTGAGCCTCCTCATTCCACTTGAAGGCTCCTTTCTTAGTCAAATCATTCAAAGGTGCACACAGTTGAGAAAATCCCTTGACAAATTTCCTGTAGTACGTGCACATGCCCAGAAATCCTCTCAACTCTGTGAGTGTCTTAGGAGTAGCCCATTCCATGATGGCTTTAATTTTCTCCTAATGTAACTGTACCCCATTTGCTCCAATGATGTGCCCCAAGTAAAGCACCTCTATCGTTCCAAACTCACATTTGGACTCCTTAGCATATAGTGATTGTTCCTCCATGATTGTCAAAATCTGATCCACATGTCTGAGATGCTCCTCCCACATCTTGCTGTAAATGAGCAAGTCATCAAAAAATACCAGCAAATGCTTCCTCAACTGCCTGTTGAACACATGGTTCATACAAGATTGGAACATAGCTGGGGCGTTGGTTAACCCAAAGGGCATCACCAAAAACTCATAGTGGTCGTAATGACATCTAAAGGTTGTTTTTGAGATGTCCTCCTCCCTCATCTTGATCTGATGATATCCAGAACGAAGGTCAATCTTTGTGAAGTAGACAGCTCCATGCAACTCGTCTAGCAGCTCATCAATCCTTGGTATCGGGTACCTGTTTTTTATGGTCTTTTTGTTCAAGGCCCTGAAGTCAATGCATATCCTCATGGTGCCATCTTTCTTCTTCACCAGCACTACTAAAGAAGAAAAAGGGCTAGTGCTTGGTCTGATGTGCCTCATGTCCAAAAGTTCCTTGATGGCCTCCTTTATCTCGTCTTTGTACTTCTTTGGATATCTGTATGGTGTGGTAATGATTGGTTTGTCTCCTTCCGCTAGCTCAATAATGTGCTCAAACCCCCTGTCTGGTGGTACCCCTCGGGGAATCAGTCCAAACACCTTGTGGTGCTTGTCAAGGATTTCTTTGATCTCTGGGGTGTAGTGAACCTTGCCCTGCTCATCCATACGTGCTGAAATCCTACATTCTGTTGCGTACACTATCTCGTCTCTTCGGAAGATGGCCTCCATCCTCTTGGTCGTGACCACCTTTGCAGCATTCCCTGTCATGCCCCAGAGAACTATCTTTCGTCCACCCTCCTTTGTGAATTACATCTTCATGGTCTTGTAGTTGGTGGTGATAGGTCCCAACGTGCTTAGCCACTGAACACCAAGGATGATGTTGGTATCTGGAAGGTCCATAACATAGACGTTTTGAACCAGCTCATGCCTACCCAAGGTAAGCTTCATGCCAGGAATGTATTGGTCACAAGGCATAGTGCCTCCACCTGCTACCTCCACCTTGAACCCTTCAAACTCTATTGTGGGTATGTGCCTCCTTTTCAGCAATGCTGAATCAATGAAGTTATGAGAGGCTCCCCCATCAATCAAAACCGATACCTTATGTCCATGCAAGACCCCCCTCATCTGGAAGGTGTTATACTTGGGCACTCCATTGATAGATGCTAAGGTAGCCATATACTTTTTTCATGTCTGTCATGTGATCTCTTCTTCTACTGCCTCAATAGTTTCAGCCTCAATGTTATGTATCTGTTCGATCTCCTCCTCCTCCTCGTTGTCAGAAGTGACCTCTATGTAGTGCACTTGACCACGGCCCATGCATTTGTGTGTTGGGTTCCATGGTTCTTTGCAAGTGAAGCAAAGTTGCTTCCTTCTCAGCTCCCTCTTGGTGTTCTCATCCACTCTGCCACGACCCCTGTCAAAACCCCTAGGGTCACGTCCTCCCTGGTTCATTGGAGGCCTTTGATCTCTTCCGCCATTGTTAAGAGGTGGTCTGGGTATGAATTTTGGCTTAGCAGCTGGTCCCAGATCCCTTGTCTTCCAGATAGCCTCCTGTAGGTTGGTAGGCTTGAAAGCCTTTACCCAACCCTTCAAGGGTTCCACCAACCCCTCAACGAAGAGCATCACAAGTCTGGTTGGGGAAATGTCTTGCACCATTACTGCCAACCTCTGAAATTCTTCAATATATACCTCAGCCGTGCCAGTTTGCTTGAGTTGTGTGAGCTCCCGGAAGTGTAGCTCAGGATCCCCTTGATCAAACCTATCAATGAGCCTCTGAGTAAATTCTGGGTAGGATATTATTTGATTGTGGCCTAGTGTGGTGAGTCCATGATACCACCAATCATGAGCCTTTCCATCCAAGTACATAGTGTAAAACTTGATGGCTTTCATCTCCCTCATGGGGTTAAGCTGCAGGTAGGTATCCAGCTTTTGCACCCATGCTTGTGCTGTCATCTTGGTTGTACCATCAAAGTACAGAATCTCTATCTTCCCTCCTCTTCGTTCAAACTCAAAGATGCTCCTGTGGTTCGACCTAGGCTTGTTTCTGAACTTGAGTTGGCAATACTGATCCAGGGGCATCTGCTTTTGAATCGTCATATCCAACCCGTAGTAATCCTTGGTACATCTCGCCATTTGTTCAACAAAATCATCCACCTATTCTTGTTTCCCTTGCTCATCTGTGAATGTGGGCATGTATGGCCTCGAGTTAGCCCTGCTACCCAGATGTCGGCCTAACTGTTCATCTGTGAACGTGGGCATGTATGGCCTAGGGTTGGCCCTGCTACCCATCTGCCCATTGGACGTGCCTCCTCCCTGACTTCCTTTAGATCTGGGAGATTTCTCCGGGTTATATCTAATCTCACCATGGAATCCACTGGATCCACTAGCCACCTTATTCCCATACATCTCAAGGTCCTTTCCTTGATGAGCCATTTGCATCAAAATATCGGTTATCCGGGATTGGTTCTCGTCAATATTCCTCAAATTCTCATCAACCTTCTTCAAGGTTTCAGTAATTTTGGCCTATCCCCTTAGGTTGGTTTCCTGGTTCTCCTATAGATGGTGGACCAAATTGCCCTCTGTGAGATTTAGGATCTGTTGGAACTTGTCAAATTTGCCTGCCAAGAAAGCCAAGCCCTGAGGCTCGCGGTCATCCCCTAACCCATCCATTTCGGCCTCTGTTTCACTGGTCGGCTTCTTCCTTCTACCCATAAATATTCCACTGTACCACTGCATGCGCCAATCCCTCCACAAGTTTGGAGGATCAAAGCTCTGATACCACTGTAATGATCCCAAGCCAGTTTTTTTGCTTGAAACCACTAACTACCACTGATGTGTTTGTTGATTATTTGATGTGCAGGTGGCCACTGATGTTTTGGCTTTAGGGTCATTTCAGTTATTCAGACAAGGTTCATATAAGATCTACTCAATACATGCAAGATCACAACATATTCAAGATATACAAAACACAAGCATAGATCTGACCTTTATTATAAGAAGCATGAATCAGATACAATAGAGAGAGCAGATCTGGAATAATCCTCAGATGGCCCCAATAGATAATAGATATGAGCTGCTACAAAATGCTCCTGCTAATACAAAGATTTCCTCCAAAGGCTGGATAAGAAATGAAGGTCAATACAAACAGATCTGAGCCGTATGAATGCCAACTCCTCAAGCTGAGGGATGCCATGCTCCAGTAGAAGGTTGAAACCCTCAATAAATTGGCCCTGATGAAGGAAGACTCCAAATGAGCCCAAACTCTGCCAACTGATAGATCAAGGTGATAGGAACTCCCTCCTGAAGTCTCAGGCTGAAATGCTAAGGCCAACCCCTCCAAATACTGAATCCTCTAATGAAGTTGTGCCCTCCTGGATGCCTGGAACCCTAAATAGCTCAGCCCTGATGGAAGAGGCCTCCAAATGCTTTGAAACTCTTCAAGAATATAGATCGGGCTATGGAAACCCCGTGAGAGAAGTTTCAGATCCAGATTCTAGGTAGATCTCCCTAGATATGAGAAATATTGAATCACAGGACGTCCTCCTAGCCTCAAAGTCGTACCAAACTATAGTTGAAGATCTGACAATGATAAATCTTCAAAGAAATCCTCAAAGTGATGGTTGAGCACCTACAAGTAAAACCCAACTGTTGGAATGCCCAACGTCTCTCCTGATCAGCTGGATCGAACTCTCCTTTAGATGATGATGTGCCCTTGCTGGAAACTCCTGAACAGTATGGTCCTGTTTCTTTTCTGAATCTATTGGTGGATATGTGATGAGTGTAGAATGGTGTGGGTGGAGTCTTTCATCCCCGAGACCAAGCTTTGGAACAAGGTGAGTGGATATTTCACCACTGAGTTGCTCACAAGGGTTTGTAATAGCAAAACCCCCAAACTGTATGCTCAAGAGCAATAACAAGCAAATACCAAAATCCAGAATGCCTCATAGGTACGCCCCAGCCTTCTATTTATACTTTTTCTTCTATTTCTCTGTTGAGTTAGATTAACTCCCAGGGTTAACTCTTCCAGTGCTTATATTCTTTCATTGAGTTATCTTTTACTTCTTTTTACCCTTTCCTAAAGTCAACTGAAGAATATAACCTTAGTCTAGTTGACCTTTTCCCCTTAGTGTGAGACTATGGCCTAGTGGGGATGCCTAAGCCACTGAGTCTCCTCAATACCTCTTCATCAAGAGGTGGGGGACATTACATAATATACAGGAAATAGGAATCTCTAACAACAAAAAATTCATATCTAGGCATTAGTCTTTAAAGCACAGGGTTGCCTTAGAAATTTCATAATTCATCTGTATGGATTTATTGCCTAGGCCAGTTACAGAGTGGTCTGTCTTATTCCAATAAATTGAAGGAATAATACATTTGTCCAGAATATTAAGATCAAATCTAGAATCAATGAGATCTATGAGTTTGAATACCTGATATTGGATTTTTAGCCTTATAAGTACATGATACTTTTGATGCTCAATTGCCATAATTCTCATGGAATGTATTCCTTCAATATCTCTAGTCTCATACAAATTAATATTTGGATGTTCTTCTAATGGTACATCTTTAAGAGGAGGTGGTCCAGAATTTAGCATCTGCACTTGGGATTTCAACTCTTTGATTTCTTGTCTTTCCCATAAATCTGTCTTATAGGAATTTTCTTCTAAAGTTTGTGTTTCTAATTGCCCAACCTTCTTCTTTAAATCTACAACCTCTCTTTTCAACAAATTTATTTATTTTCTTATATCATTCATAGTTAATCGTTGCAACTATTGATTCCTATTTTGTATGATAAATGACTTTTTGTTTTTCTCAAAAGATGCATCCACAAACAAATGTTTCTTACCGGACTCAGAACTTGTAGGTTTGTGTGCTTTCATTATAGTTTTTAAGAAAGAATCCAACAAGGAAACTTCCATTTCTCCTTCAGGAAGTGCTTTATTTTGGGCAAGCATCTGTGCATCACCATCTGAATTACTTTGAGCCATGCAGACTTTTAACTTTTGAATAGGCTCTTGCTCTTCTAAACTAGATTCTTCTTTTGATTCTTCATCATCCGAATTGCTTTCTGGGATGGAATTACAGACCTCTAGATCTTCACATGTTAGTTATCATTAAAGCCTCTTGTTCTAATTCTGAGTGGTCATCAAAGTCATATTCAAATTCGGATGTGTCATAACTAGTTGAACAACATCCATCCCTCATTATATGTACTTCTTCTCTTTTGATATGAAATGGATAATGTGGACATGAACTTGTATCATTTCGGTCATATCCACATTGGTTACAATGAACAAATGTAAGAGATTTTGAACTTTCACCTCTTTCTCGGGCTTGTTTGGCCTTTATTTCAGAGGCTTTGCCTCTGTTTTTCTTGGAAGCTACCCCTTGGGGACAACGATTTGGTAGATGTCATGTTCGACCACATAGCCAACAAAAAATGGATTGTTTGTTTTGCATTTTAAAAGACTTCAGCTTGATGTATTCAAGAGAGTAGTAGTGAGTTTTTGGATATCTTCTATAGAATCCCTTTGGACTATGTCTTTTTTTTTCGAATATGGTTTTGAGACAAAAGGATTAGTCCTATACTTAATTCTCATGATCTTCTTTAATATTTTCTTGGCCCTTTTCCTTACTCTAGAAGGACCCTCTAAGGGTAAGCCATATTTTTCACAGATAGATTTACTATCAGGGAGCCTAGACATATTTTGGATGGATTTGTAAGGTACCGGATCTATTATAATAGCCAAAAACAGAAATATTGCAGAGAATGATAGTAGAAAAACATAATAGATGAAACCACGACACCAAAATAATACCTTTATTGATAGGAAATAATGTTCACTTGCCTCTTTGTGGGGGAAACTTCCAGCAGAGCAACACTCTATTACAATAATTCTCAAGAAAAACCTTCTCATGACTCCTACTCTTATCTATACTAGTTCTATCTTCTAAAGATCATTCTAGAGGAATATCCTTCTAGAAGCAAAAGCTTCTATTAGGTCTTCTTACATTGACTTATTAGAAGTTATTAAATAAGCCTTATTAACTAATGTCAACCTTTATTACATGGAAATGTATTATTCTATCTACGTGAGGGGTTAGGGAGGTTAGGTCCCTAACATACCCTCCCCCTTCAAAAAGAGCCTTTTCCTTAAGGCTTGAGATGAGGAAATTGTTGCAGAATGGTAGTTGGCTCCCAAGTAGCATCTTCTAGAGTTGTGTCTTTCCACTGCACTAACACTTCCTTGATGGTGCATTGACAGAGACGATGCTCACGTTGGTCCAAGACTGTTTGTGGTTGCAACCAAATGGAACCTTCTTCATCCAAATCTGGGAGATTGGTTTGAGTTTGGAACTTAGTATCAATCACCTTCTTTAAGCATGAGACATGAAAAATAGGATGGAGCTTAGAATGACTAGGCAAAGCTAATTGGTAAGCCACCTGCCCCACTCACTTGAGAATTGTATAAGGACCATAAAATTTGGGAGCAAGCTTATGACAGTGGTCCATTTTGAGTGAAGTTTTCTTATAGGGTTGCATACGAAGAAACACATGGTCCCCTTCCACAAATTGTTGTTCAGAACGGCCTTGATATTCTTGTTGCTTCATGTGATTATGAGCCATGGCCAAATTTGTTTTGAGTGTGTGGAGAATGGACTCACGAACAACAATATTGTTTTCAACCTCCTGAACCTTCGATACACCTAGCATGTAGGAGAGAATCGATGGTGGATTTTTTCCATAGACTACTTCAAAAGGAGTCATGTGAGTAGCGGTATGGTAAGATGTGTTGTACCACCATTCAGCGAGGGGTAACCACTAAGTCCACGGATTATGTCATTCATGTGCAAAACACCTCAAATAGGTTTCCAAACACTTGTTGACAACTTCACTTTGTCCATCAGTCTGGGGTTGACAGGCAGTGTTGAGATGCAATTGGGTGCCCTGGAGACGGAAAAATTCTTGCCAAAAATTGTTGGTTAAAGTGGGATCTCGGTCAGAGACAATAAAATTAGGCATACCATGAAGCTTGAAGATATTATCCATGAAAAATTGAGTCACTATGGATGTTGTGAATGGGTGTTGGAGAGCACAGAAATGAGCATATTTGGAAATACAGTCAACTACCACCATGATGATTGATTTATTGCATGATTTAGGTAAGCCAACATTGAAGTCCATAGAAATATCGTGCCAAATAGACGACGGAATCGGGAGATATTGGAGTGTTCTCGGGGTCTTGATTGTTTCTCCCTTATTTTTTTGACAGACATCACATTCGGCCACAAAGGTGCGAACGTCATGTTTCATACCATCCCAGAAAAAAGAGCATTTGACCCTTTCATATGTTTTGTGAACCCTGAATGCTCAGTTGTGGGGGAAGCATGAAGTTATGAAAGCACCTGAGATTTAAGTTGTGAATGTTTGTTGAGATACATACGACCTTTGTAGAGAATCTCATTATCGTTCCAAGAGTACCCTGGAGAAACTGGAGAATTGGCTTGCAACTGTTGGATAAGGCTAGAAATTTTGGGATATTGCAGTCGTTCCTAGTGAGAAGCTTGGAGCCAATCTGGTACAATGAAGGAGAGAGAAAAAAGGGATCCTTAGTCTTCATAATTTCGAGAAGGAGCATCAACAACCACATTTTATTTTCACTTATTGTAAATTATCTCATAATCATATCCAAAGAGCTTAGTGACCCATTTTTGTTGCTTTAGGGAAGAAATTTGTTGCTCTAGAAAATGCTTGAGGCTCTGATGATCAGTTTTAATTTGAAAGCGTTGGCCCAATAGATAAGGATTTCATAGATCCACAACATGCAGAATAGAAAACATTTCATTTTCATATATTGATTGGCCCAAATGGCGCTCTGAAAGTTGTTTGTTGGTGAAGGTCATCGGTCGTCTGTCGTGCATTACAACTACGTCGATTCCTTTCTTAGATGCATCACATTCCAAGAAAAAAGTCTTTTTGAATTCGGGAAGGGCCAGGATAGGAGTTGTGCACACAGCCTCTTTCAAAGCATGCAAGGCTTGATCATCTACAAGAGTCCAATTGAAAGCATTTTTTTTAAGGAGAGTAGTGAGAGGTGTTGTAATTTTTCCATAGTTCTTCAAAAAATTGTGATAATAGTTTGTTAAACCCAGAAAACCATGCAAACTCTTGAGATTTTTTGGGCGAGGCCAATCCTGCATAGCTTCAATTTTCTTAAGATCCACCCTGACACCATCATTTCCAACAATATGACCCAAATACTCCACTTTTGAGGCTTCAAAGGCACATTTAGATTGTTTGAGGAAAAGTTGGTGTTGAAAAAGGAGATGGAGAACTTGATCCACATGGGAAATATGGGCGGTCCTTGTTTCACTATAGATGAGAATATCATCAAACAAAACTAAGACAAAATGACAAAGAAAAGGATGGAAGACATGATTCATGAGACTTTGGAAAGTGGAAGGGGCATTGCACGGGCTAAAGGGCATGACCAAGAACTCATAGTGGCCCTCATGAGTGTGTAAGGTCATCTTGGGAATGTCATCCTCTTTCATACATATCTGGTGGTAACCAGAACAAAGATCAAGTTTAGTAAAGTAGTGAGCACCACTCAATTCATCCAATAGATCATCAATGATAGGAATGGGAAACTTGTATTTGATGGTGAGTTTGTTGAGAGCACGAAATCCAGGACACATGTGCCACGTTCCTTATTTCTCGAGGACCATGACCATGGGAGAAGAATAGGGGTTGGTACTATGGTAGATGACACCCGCGTCGAGCAATTCTTGAACAATTTTCTCAATTTCATTCTTCTAGGCAAAGGGATGACGATGTGGGCAAACATTGGGAAGAAGAAAGCCTAGAACTAGAGGAATGGAATGATCATGAACACCACGAGAAAGGGGAAGGCCATGGGGAGTGGAAAAAATAGTGTGGTGTTTGGAAATTATAGATTGGAGGTCAGGATGCACAGATGATGTATCAACTGCTTGAATGGCATTAAGTTGGGAAATAATGTTGGAATCACTACAAGGAAAAGACCTTTTAGCGAAGGTTATAGCGGAGGTTTCTAGTGTTACAAAATTGGAAAAAATTGTCAAAAAAAACTCTGCTACAACATCTATTCTTGATAGCGGATGTTTTTGCAAATATTATAACGAAACTTGATTATAACTGAAAAAATCTAGGTGGTCGAAGGTGTTAGACGATGTTTACAAATCGGTGTGTTTTTATGAGGTACAAGCACCAGTGCGTACATACACGTACTGCACCGGTGTTATACACTTAAAGTCAAGCACCAGGCAGTAAAATATTCAAGCATCAGGGCAATAAAATATTCAAGCACCAGGGCGTTTTTCCTATAAGCATCGGGGCTTTAACAATAAAACGCACTGAGAGAGTTAAAAATAATTAAGCATTGGGGATTTTTACTTAGAACGCACCGGTGCATTATTAATAAGGAGGCACTGATGCTGTATAAAATAATATGCAACGGTGTGTTACCTGGAAAAACCCTCCTAGTGCATTAAAAATAGAAAGAACCGATGATTTTTAGTAACAAACAAGGATCGATGTTTATCAATAACACAATAGCATCGGTGTGTATTAATAACACAAACACACTAGTGCTTATTAATAATCCTAAAACATCGGTTCTTATTAATAACACAAAAGCATTGGTGCTTCGTATACGCTTAAGGCATCGAAGGCAAATTTTTTAATATAATTTTGTGGTATTAAATAAATATTGAAACCAGTGTTAATTGATTACATAAAAGCACCAATATTTATTTCTTATGAAACACATCAGTGCATTTTAATATTAAACCCGCCGATGAGATTAATAATTAAAATACACCGAGAAACATCGACATGTGATAGTGCAATTATTGTTATTTTTTAATTCCATTATTTATCAAAAAAAATACATATATCTTATATTTTGATTAGTGAATTTGGATATGATGTTTGGATCAATTTGTTGTATCATTAGATTTTGCATCTCTTCATTTTAATATTTAGTCATCCATATATTTAATCAGTGATGTAACATTTCACAGTGACATTGGACAATGCAATAGAATAAATTAAAACATATTTTATTATATGAATAAGAGGGTATTTTTCATAAAAAATGGGACACTTATCGGTAATCCCTTGTCTTTCAATTGGAACACTATGTCCATTACATTAAACAAAAATGTATGATTTTCACAGAGAATTATTTCAAAAAAATACAATTGCAGCTTGCATTGATATCTAAATATATTGGTCATCATTCTTCACTGGAACTGTTGTTAGTGCTCGTGCTACTTCCATGTATTAGGTTATTTTGTTGAATGTTGGTTGATTTCCTCGATTGTTTCCATCTTCTTCAAGTTCCATCTACAAACATAAAAATAAAATGTAATGAGTCTATCTACATTGGTGAAAATAATGAAAATTGAAATAAATAATATACATGAACGTAAATTGAAAAGCAATGTACCTGCAAAGCAAGAATTGACTCATGAATCACACATATGTTCAAAATCAATTCTCATGCCTTGTTTCAACAATTCTTCTGTTGGCTTAGTTCCATACTTTGTTTCCTGCAAGTTTTATACCCCATAATAAATCATAGATTAATATAAAGTGTTATTTTTGTTTCATTAATTAAAAAATGATAGAAGTAAAACAACATAGATTATACTTACAAATTCCACAATTAATTTTTGATATGCCAACATATACTCACAACCCTTAATTAACCCAATGTCAATCAATTTTTTTGATGGCCCTTCTTTGTATGTTAGCACATGTTTGAAGACATTCAAGGATGGTTGTTGTAAAACAACTTAAAATATACAACAACAACAACAACAAAACCTTAATTTGTTATAAGGAAATAACAATTACTCACAAACTTTGCTATCAACCCTTCTCTTCCTTGTCGTCCAGTTTTATGTGCAGAATGAGTTCCATTTTCTTTTCTTTTTTGTAAGAGAAAATTTGAAAATTAATATTTAATGCTAAATTAATTATTTGTACCTAATAGAAAAATTCAAAGATTATAAATTATCATCATGGTTAATGGTGTTGTTGCATTTTTAGATTTTAATATTTTATATTTTTAAATCTTTCAATATTTTTTCAAATTAGCTTAAACCATACAACTAAAACTAAAATGTATCTCTCAATTTTACCTATAATAACCTTCATAGCTACTTATGTATATATCACCTCTACCAAATTTAACATACCAAAAAAACTAATATACACTCTAAAAATTTAGTGCATGACAAACAAAAAAAACTAATATAAACTTTGAAATCGATCATTCATAAGAAAACCCTTCATCCATATTCTTTCATGACTTATAATATATAAAATAAATTAAAATAACATAAATTCACTTACATATCCAACATTAAGAAATACAAAACAATCATCCGTTCCATTTTCCCATTATGAATCTATCAATGCACCTAGCCATTTGTACGTGATGTATGTGAATGGTGAAAAGGACAATATCACTGAAATTAATAATTAGCATGTGAATGGTGAAAAGGACAATATCAATGAAATTAATAATTATTGAAGGTTAATAGTCACCATTTATATAAAGAATTAAAAAGTATATAAAGAGATGATTTAGAAATATAAATTTTCATTATAATTAAAATATAATATATCATTCAAAGGAGTAGTAGGTGTGGGGATTTTCATTTATTTTGGAGAAAAAACAAAATTGTCCTATGTCTAGGGATTGGGGACTTCATCAAATTATTAGGCAAAAGTGTATGCATCACTCCAAGGGTTGAAGTTAGCGGTGGAAGCACAAATTCAATCATTAACAATAGTGGAAGACTCTAGCATAATTATCAAGAAGATGTACAAGAAAGTCCTTCCATCTTATTACAAACTTTCCTCTATCCTGGTTCAAGCAAAACATGAGGTCACAAGGATTCAAAAACCCTCCTTCCACCGAGTCTTATGGGGTTATAATCGYCAAGMTAATTTGTTAGCTAATAAGGCAATAAGTTTAAAATTAAGGGAGCTATGGGTTGATGGTCAATTAACCACCCAATCCATACCTCAATCATCCCTTTGTAATTAACAACAAGTACCATGAATTTATTATGAAACATGTCTTTCACACGCCAATCCCTCCCTCAAGGTAAGACAACCAACTCAATGTGACTCAAGGCTCCCTCACACATGCTTAATCTCTCTAGAATGCAAAAATTTGAATACAGAGATTTAATTCACCCTGGGTGAGGTGGGATAATGGAATGTTGGCCCTCTGCATGGTGCAAAGATCATGGAAAGCTCTGTCTGGTCGGCCTCTGCTCAGAATTCACTCTAGTTTTAAGGTTTGTGGTCGGTATTCTTATCACTTTGCTTGTTATGTGTTTGTTGAGTTTAGTTGGTTTCCAAGAGTCGGTTGTTGAATCAATAGACATTTCCCACCTCCATTAGTGTAAAATTGTTATTGATTATTTGGGGAAATGTGTATTGGGTGCTCAATTCATGAGTCCTAAGCTTCATAATCATATATTGTCTTTTCTCTGGGTGTCTAGTTGTGGGTGTCGTTACTCTAAGATTTGGTTGTATGGGTATTGGGGGCATTTACTTGAGCTCTGTGTTGAATATCACCAAGCAATTTAGGTTCAGTATTGTGGATCTGCCACATTGCAAAGAGTTGAATTTATTTTGAGTCTTCTCGGTTTGGTTTATACACTATGGATCATCATGATTTGCAAGAAATTACAAGGATTCTTATGGCACATGAAGAAATGATTCAATGAAACAAAACATCCAATTTCTCTCTCACTTCTGAATTTCATGACTATGAATAACAATGTATCTCTTAAATTGCAATTGTTATGAGTCCTCTAGTTTAGGGTAAACAACAACTTGTCATTCATGAGGCAGAATGCAATATAATAAAGAATCTAGTGGAGAATTTGCACAAAGATGCTCAATGTGGGGCTTCTAACTAGAAATTGTCTAGTCAAGGGTAACAAAAGGAGGAGGATACATGCACGAGCTTATTGAAGATAGGGAGATTGAATAACAAGATTCATTGGATACTAACACTAGCCTAGAAGAGGCCACAAGCTATCGTATTTTCCATTGGTTTGTGTTTTTTAGGGTTATCAATATTTTAGGTATATTTTATAAAATATATTGCAACTACAAGAACATGAAATTTTTGCCAATAGATATATGTAAATTTTGTATTTTGTTTTGGACCTATACAAACTATTTGAAACTTGAAGACATTATATATGTTTTATTAGTGATGTTTAGCTATGCTACAACTAATTTGATAATATAAATTATCTAGTTTTGTTTATGTGTGTAAAAAATTATACATAATCATATAAAATTATAGATAATACAAAATATTTATTTCAATAACGTTTAATATTCTATCCTATAACTAAAATATCATAATAAAGTTTTATTTAAACATTAACATAATTTTATTGACATAAATATTAAAAAAAATCATCCCCCACACATATAATATAAGTAGTGGATAGCAACCATTGATTGTTGTCCCCATTGTTGGTTGACATATTGAGTTATGATAGGTTTTACTGTAGTGGTAAAAAATAATCCTCGTAAAAAAATTAGCACACTAATAGAGGTATCTAAAACACTATGGTTTGTCTTCTTTTTAATCAAACTAGTGGCAATTAATTTGGATCTCACTAGATTTATATGTGATTGTTTTACTAAGAACACATATATGAGACTAATTTCAGGACTAGTCAAAAATTGTACCTTCCATAGCCTATAACTCTGAAATTATAGTGAACGTGTTTATGCCTCGAGGGGAACTACTTCCAGACCACCCTTTCTATGGTGTGATGATACTACTTGGATGAGCTCTCCTGCTCATTTCTTTCGATTCAAGCATGTTCTTCTATTTCTTCCATCGAATACATGAGAATCGAGTCACTCATTACTCATGTAATCTTTCAAATGAATCTACCATGGTGTATCAACTCATATTCCTTGCACCTCAAATGTTATGTGCACTTGTAGATGTTACTTCATGCATGATATTTCTTTGAGTTGATGTGTTATCTTCTCGTGTGTGGGTTTACTGCTTAGACATGGTATGATGGGTTCTTACTTAGTCTTGAATGTAATAAAAATTGGGTTTGATCTAATAGCACTTCTTAGCAATAAGAATTTTATTATTTTTTCTCGTTATACCATGGGGGGGCATAATTGTCCTTAGATAAATGTCATCATGACTTGGGTCAAATCGTAGTACTGGTGATCTAGTTGAGTTAGGGTATTTCATATCTTAACCATACTTAACACTTTCCACACTTTCCATTTCATTTCCATCGCATTCATAAAAATATATTATCTTGCTTATGTTTGAGCTATCATATGTCATCTAGAATGGTCTAGTTGAAAAAATTGAAGTTCGATGTAAGCCTAAGTCAAATAAAGCCAAAAAAAGGCTAGAGGGAAAGATCATGAAAGAAAAAAATTGAAAAAATAATGAAGCTAGAGTTATGCCACCTCATTAAAAAATCCCAACCTCTAAGTCCTATGTTAAAAATGCATATCTAAAGAAATGACTGAGAAAGTCAAAGAAAAATACAAAAAGGGGTAATAAATAAGGTGTCGAGGTGGTAACTCTAAGCAAAGCTCCCTCTTAAAATCTTACATGTGTAAATAGTGAAGCTTCCTAGCTCTTGAAAGATAGTTGGGCTACTTAAAGAACCTTTTACCTCATCCCATATGACTTTGAGGGTCAAAACATGAAGTTCCCCTTCCCTTTCTATCAATAATTCATCAATTTTACTTATCTCTAACCAAGTGATCTAGGAAATACCTTGTGTCCTAGGAATTAACACATTGTAATAAGGGTAAGGTTGTCCCACCATGGTAAAATTAGGAAAATTATAAAACTAACTTATGTTATGAAGTTGTTAGAAGGGATTACTTAATGTGCATTGTTTAAGGTCTTTGGCTAGAAGGGTGTGGAGACCCTCGCCCAAGTCCTCAAGGAGATGGAACTTGGGGTTGCTTCAGCACCCAACAGTCACACTAGTTGGGAAAGTGGGCACCTTGGGCACTGAACACGCCAAGGGGCTTGCTCAAGCATGAGATAAAGCATGGGGCAGAAGCAACTGAGAGAAGGGGTGCACCAACGAGGTTGGGGTGCGTCGGCAAGAGGAGCGCATCAAGGTTGGGGTGCACTGATTCCAAGGGATGTATCAGTTGATGGGTGCACAAGTTTGTTTGGGCACATTGGGTCTACGAAGGGGTGCAGCGGTTTGTTTGGGTGCGTTGGTCTATCAAGGGACATGACACATCCAAAGGATGTGACGGTTCGTGATGGTGACCTTTGAAGTCCATTTAAGAGAACAAGGGCACACAACCAAGGAAGGGACATTTTCACAACATGGAGAGCAATATCAACTCTATGATTCTAAGGTAGACTTGGATGAAGACGGGTGAGCTCCCTCAAGGAGCCAAGTGGCTCCATATGGGAGGAATTATGCTACCTTGAGGTGATTCTGTGGACAAATTTGGGGCGACCTTCTTTTGGACTAAGTTTGGGGAAGTCTTGTCGTAGGTCTAGGTGAGGCAAATATGAGACGAAACCATGGGTATGTGTGAAGTTTTGTGACAAAGAAGAGATGGTGAGTCCACGGTGGGCGCATGCCTAGGGTGCACCGCGGGAGTTGCTAAAGTTGTTACGATGAACAAGTCTTAGTGTGATGAATTTGTGTATGAGTGTCTTGGAGAGGTGAGGCAAGTTGCGCGACTCTGCCCAAGTTGTAAACCAAGACAGTATTGCGCATATTGTAACTATTTTGTAATAATAATACTTAGCTAGGTGTTAGGCATGTTTTGCGTCTCCTACACTATATATGTGTGTATCTTGTTTGTTTCGAAAGTGTTCTCTTTTTTTCATGGATATATGCTTAAATGAATAAGTGTTAATACCATTAACAAATTGTCTAAGTATATAAGAGAGTTACACTAGAGTATGAGTGTGACTCTCCCATACCCTAGAACAAAGTATGGGTATGCTCTAGGTGAAAAGGCATAGTCTGGATGAAGTATCCTTGGTGTTCCCAAGCAGCCAAGTGAAAAATTTCATGGTGTTGCATGCCCTAAATAGGTGCACGATCACAAGATTTGGATAGGCACACTGTGGGGAAGTGACATATGGTATCAGATCTTGTTCGTCGCAGATTTTGAAGAAGAGTTGGTGAGCTCTTCACCACTATCTAGACGATAGGTGGTATCAAACCTTGTTCATCGCAAATTTTGAAGAAGGGTTGGTGATCTCTTCACCACTGTATCGATGATAGATGGTATGAGAGCTTGAAGAGTGCTCTACTACTATGGTGGTGATAGTGATGATAGAGCACAGCAAGAAGACATTTTGTTGCACAGACAGTTCAGTGGGAATGTTTGTGGACTTCGTGAATAGTTCGATGGAGCGAATTGGTTCATCGTAGAGACTTTGCATCAAAATTACGACAAAGGTTATGATTGATGGTGCAGTCGAAGGTTGATCTGGGTGCATGCCTTGTATAGGTTGAGAGAAAATTTTGTGGTGAAATGAAGCACTTGGATAGGGTGGGTGATCGCAAAACTCATCACATAGATCATCGCAGAAATTGTCGTAGACTTGATCGCAGAGACAATTTGGGCACAAACTTGGTTGGTTTGATTTGCGACAGAAGTAAGTGCCAGACCTGTGTGCACGCCTTGATAAGACAAGTTGTAGAGATCATGGGGTGAATCAAACACTTCGGAAAGGCAAATGAATGCAGAACTTGTCGTAGGACATGTTGCAGATATAACTGTAGAAGTGATTGCAAAGGGGATCAATTTTGGGTTGCAGTAAGTTGAAGCACTTGGGTGTGTTGGATGATCTAGGGAGACCTATAGTAGCTTTGTAGCAAGGCAATTGGTTGGGAACATTTTCATCATGACATCTTCATGTTGTGCATTGTCGAGAACAATAGTTGAGTTGAGCTGGGTTGTTGGATGAGTGGGTTGAACGGAACCTTCGTATCGGGTAACTCTTCACAAAGTTACGCAAGTCAGTTAACAACAATATGACTTGGAAGTCAGGTGGCATGTGCATGGTGCCTTGAAGCTGAATTAGTCAAGGTGTGGAGATGGAAGGACATTGGAGATGAGTTTGGTCAGTTGCATGATAAGTTTGGGACTTAGATGGATTTTTGAAGTGGACGGTTGGACTCGGCCTTATATCATAGCGGAAGTGTTATGCAAGTTTTTGTAGTTTCAAATGATGATTTAGGGGATTTCATGTGGAGATTCGGTGGCTTGGGAAATTGAAGGTCCAAGACATCATACTTAGAACATGGTTGTAGTGAAGGATGTCATTGGAAAGGTATGGTTGGTTTTGAGTTCTTGCATTTCCTAAGTGTTGTGGTGAGTTCCTTGAAGGGAAGTTAGATGACTTGGTGGTTCAAGTGTAATCTATTTTTGCGGTGAAAATCGATAGACTTGAGGGTGAATCAAGTGGTGAAAATTCAAATAAGTCATGTAGTTTTTGGGACACCTTAACTTGAATGAATGTGTGAAGAACTCGGGGTGACCTGCTTCGACAAGTCCTGTGGTGGACTTGGGAAAATTTGGATGCATTTTTGGAGGTATCTGGAGGAAGTTTCCTAACTCTTGGATGAGGTGCCTTGGGGCCTTAGCGAGATTCATTGGGTCATGTGATGACATGACAATTGCGATGAAAGTGTCATAGTTTGGGTGCTTGCAAGAGGTGAAAAGTAGTTCCATTCTAGGAGATGGATGGAGTCAGCAAAAAGTCGACCAAGAATTGTTGGCAGTCAACCTAAATGGGTAGAATGCATACCAAGTGACTTGGGTGGTGTTCACTCACTTTTGGTATGGGACATTGGATGAGGCAGAGTGCACCATGGTGGCTTGCGAATGATTATGTAATGACTTAGAGATTGGAGAAAGTTGTTGGTTGAGGTTGGAAGAAGTATTGGTTCAAACATGCCTAAGGCATGGAAGTTCTTTAAGGTGACTCATTCTACTTGGAGCACTTTGGATATTCCATTGGGATGTTTCAGGAGTGTGGGTTTGTTGGCCACACTCAGCGTATATGTTGAGTTGCAGAGAGATGAATCGATGAAAAAGGGTGAGTTGATGACTTGCCTTAGTTTGGAGGGTTGTGCGGACAGAAAGATTGTAGCTTGAAGATATTACTTGTACATGGGAGGTTCTCTGGTCCTGGGAAGCATGGTTGAGGATGAAGCCTAACCATTCCAAGGCATAGAGACGTAGACATAATAGCATGGATGGGTGATGAAGCAGTGGGGAAAATGGATTTTGGACATGCAATTCTTGGTGCACATGGGATGTTCCATATCTGAACACGCAAATGAAGATGGGGAGAATTTAGCCAAGGAAGAAAAACTTGTGAAATTGATCGTAGTAAGTCCCAAGGGAAGATATGGTTGGATGTGAGAATTTCCCTTGACTCTTCGCAAACTTGGATGTGATGAAGACTATTTGTAGAATATTGGATAACTATGCCATGAGGTGGATAGTGGAGTCAAGGTGTCATGTATAACTTTGTTTTGGGGTGACTTCATAGTGCAACAAGGTGAGGGGAAACCTTCCCCTGGTTTGAGGTTGTTTTGTGGATGAATCGAATTGTGGAAGAAACTGACCAATTTGTGCATGAGGGTGTGTAAACTCAACGAGGGTGACGGTTGGATTGGCCATTCGACCAATTCATGACTTGGGCGAGAACAACAACATGACAAGTCGGTCGAGAGTATGTATGTCCTAGTCAATTTGGAGGCACAACACTTGGACGTTGTGGATAATCTCCTTGACAAAGATTGGATGTGGGATCAATAAGAAAAGGGTGAACACTTGCCTTAGTCTTTGAGGATGGACAAAGTGACAAGAGATGAAGACAAAAAAGACTAACTTTGGGCATGAGGATATGCATGTTCATGGATTGGGTGCGACGGTTGGATTATCTACCCGACAAGTTTGAGACATGGGGGTCAATAGTTGTTGATGTCTAGATCTATTAAGGTCCAAACAACAACCTCATAAGGATATTAATATCCCCCTATGTTTTTATAGAGGAGGTACTCCTCTATAATTTCTTAAGGATAATTCTTGAATATCTTGGAACTATAATATGAAAAATGGGAGAATACTAAACAGTGAACCTGAAATATTTATCACTCAAATAAAATATAAAAATATTTTTGATTGAAAATAATATACATACACCAAGAATTCCTGGGAAGAGGACCATGAATCTTCACTCATAAAAATAAAAAAATTGCAGAAAATATTATACATGAATAAATAACAGTTACAGAAAAAACAAATAACTCTCACATCCATCACAGTATTCATAACTTTTTTATCACTTTCAAGGAAAGAAATATATAGTCCTACAAATAAGAGAACTTAAAGAGTTTTTCATTCAAAACAAGGTGGAATATGATAGGAAAACTTTAAATATTTTATGCTCAAAAATCAAAGTTCGAAGATATCATTAAATTTATCCCCAAAATTGTTCTCTCGGATTTTTTCAAAAATAAATATAGTATTTAATAGTCTTAAAACATAAAATGCATTCATCTAGAATTGGACTAGGATTGGGCTCTCGTGGACCATAAAATGAAAGAATGGAATAGGGATGAACCTGAAAGGAAGACAAACAGAAGCGATCATAAACTAATTGTATTTTTCTTAGGCCAGATAAGGAAAACTAGATGATTCTGAACTAGAAGAGAAAAGAATTGAGAAGGATGTGATCAATTTATTCACTGTGATGGAATCTCTCTCCTTCTATTTGTTCGTCGATGTTCCTTTTGTATTGTCTTGGATTGAAGTTTCATGATCGGTACCAACAGCAACTGCTTCTATCTGATCTTCTTCAGTTATCTTGATTAAAGCTTGCTCTGACCAATTTTCGATGTATTCTCTCATTGGTGCGATGGTTATTTCCTGTTTGAATTGGATATCAACTAATGTACCTTCTAATTCTCTTAATTCAATTGAAAGTTTGTTAAGTGTGTCCTCAATATCTTCGTTTTTATTAACATAACTTACAAGGCAACTTTCTACTTCATGTTTCGTGTACTTGGTCATACTATTGAATTTTTCCGTTGATACACCTTTTAATATCTCTAAATGTTCCTCAAATTTCTCCCTTGTAAAAAGAATGGAATTTGAAATTAATTTTGGATCTTGGACTTCCCCGGTAGTTCCTAATAAATATAACTCAATCAACTTAAAATACAATTTTCCTTTTCTGACACTTAAAGTGTCAACATCAGTCAATATTTCTTTTAAAGCTTTAATTTTTTTAAGCCAATAAGCTTTCAATTGCTCTATGCATGTGGGTGTTGATGATTATAGTTGTGTGAGACATCCTCCAGGATATATACTGAGTGAGTCGGCCCGTGAGAGATCCCATGAGTTGGATGTTCCCATGAGATGGGTGTGTCGTTCCTCTCTGAGATGGATATGGAACGTTGTGTGCCCCTATGTAGGGAAGATGCCCATGAGTTGGGTGTGTCATTCTCTCTGAGACGAAGATGGAACGTCGTGTGCCCCTAAAAAGGGAATATTCCCATGAGATGGGTGTGTCATTTGAGATGAAATGATGTGTACCCATGTGAAGGGTGAAGGAGCCCATGTGAAGGGTTTATTGTTCTCCTCTGTGTAGAGAGTTGAGACAATGTGATACTCTAGATGATTCTGTTGTGAGACTCAGTGAGATAGAGATCTATTGAGTAGGATGTCCATGTGGCTAAGCATAGGTGGGAATGATCCTAGTGGTTGAGCACTAGTGAGTGTGTGTCTAGATGATTCTTATGTGAGACTCGGTGAGATTGATATCTGTTGACTTGAACATCCATGTGTTTGAGCACATGTGGACATGCCCCTGGTGGTTGAGCACTAGTGGGTGTGTGAGATCCCTTGCTATAATGTCTAAGAGTTAGATTTACCTATAACCCTAATTGTGATGTAAAGGGTACAGGTCGACCCCACCATAAAGTGAAAGATAATTAATGTAAAAGATCATTAATATGGTAATTATTAATTATATTTTGAGTTATTGAGGTCAGCCATGTTGTTCCAATAGACAACAATTTTTATGCGTCCATTCTAGTATAAATAAAAGTGATTTCCACATTGAGGAAACATAACACACATGTGATTTTGGAAATTTCAGCAAGTACAAGTTTTAGGGCTAAAGTGCACACCTCTCTTGGGCGCTAGCCTTCTTGGTTTTGGAGATCACCCTTTTGTGTGTTAGGTCTATGGTGTGGGAGGTATTTCTCTTGAGAATATAGCAAAGGATTGGCTAGGTTTTCTTCCCTTGTTAAGAAGGGTTTCCTAGGATATTTCTTGTGTTTTTGTGCATGGTATTTCTTCTTGTGATCTTGGTTATTGCAGCAAATTGTTAATGGTGTAGTTGCATTTGTTTATGGTTCAAGTAAAAGATAAAATTGAAATTAACCTCATTCTTGAGCCTATCATATTGAAAATTCAACATGGTATCAGAGCAAAGGTCTTGAAGAACCCATTGCACAAGCATTAAAGCAGACATCCTCTCTTTTCTGCAATTTCGTATGGCCCTCTAGGGTTTCTGCAAATTATGTACGACCCTCTCCTTTTGTGTGATTTAAGCACTTTACACTTGGATGTTGCGGCTGAAAATTGGATAGGATTCTACGGCCTCCTTCAGTGCACCTCCAGAGACTCTCAAAGTGAATTTCTGAGCATTTCGAATTTTTGACCCTAGGGTTTCGCAATTTTCTGCAGAAATTTCATAATTAGGGTTTTTGTAGCTCACCAGTGTTCTTATGATTTTCAAGGCTTATTGTTGGTAGTCATAAGCCCAACAAAACCTAAGGTTGCTAGCCTAGCCTAGCCGTTAGGTTTTCTAGCGCTGTTGGAAAGGGTTTGTGAAGAATCTGAAAATATGATGAACAAAACCTTGGTGGAAGATAGGCTTGATGGATCAAGCAACTCCAGTTCCTGGAAGTCCAGACTTCAAGTCACCTTTGAAGAGGAAGACTTATTATGGATGATACAAAAAAGGTTTACCAAAGACAACTACCAATGAAGATAAGGAAGATGACATCAAGGCAAGGAAGATAATCTTCTACTCAAGCTCTTACATTGAAGGGCCAGCTTCAAAATATCAAGATGAAAAAAGGTGACATTGTTGCTATATTCTTCATGAAGATGTCAGAGATCAAAGATCAGATAGGTGCAATTGGAGAAATCATATCATCACTCTTAGGTATGCACTTGTATATATTATTTGTATCATTGTCATGAGGGTACTTGCAGGAGGAAGGAACCTTTGCTACAATCATGGATCCAGAGGGATCTCGGTGCATTCTGAGGAACAACACACTGGAAGTGAAGACTCCATGTTTGATTGTTTTAAGTATCATGCCTCTAACCTACATTTCTAAAGTTTTCTACATTACAAGTAGGTTTTGTAGTTGTGACAACAATCCTTAAATTGTTTTTATTCTAGATATGTACTCATTATTCTCCTCTAGAAGATATTCTTAATTTGTTTCCTTTCATTTGTTTCCTTTCATTTGTTTCCTTGTTTCAGGCAGGTTAACAACAAAGGAAGATTTTTATCCTTCAAGACTTCAGAGGGAGTCAAAAATATTTGAGAAGGAGGAAGAACAGAACCATCATTGAGGCAACCAAAGAAATGATGCATGATCAAAGTCTTACTATGATTATGTGGGCAGAAGCATGCATAACAACAATATATGTTCAGAACACGAGTTCTCACCAAATTTTGAAGAAACATAACTCCCGAAGAAGCCTTCACTAGAGTGAATCTTGATATTGGACACTTCGAGATACTTGGGTGCCCAATATATTTTCATGTACCCAAAGAGAAGAGATCCAAGCTAGACCCTTCATGGAGAAAGGGTACATTTGTGGGATACAGTGAATTTTTGAAGGCATATCAGATATACATCCTTGGGTAGAGACAGGGTAGAGATAGATTGAGGTAAGTAGAGATGTTATATTTGAAGAAGAGAAGGCCTTTAAAAGATCCAGAAAATCTCAGATGGAGATTGACAATGAGACAGTACCTTCTTCCCCTTCAGCAGTTCAAAGGGAGATAACCATTGATATAGTTAATCCAGTTTCTCCAATTGATATTCCCAGAGACATTCTAGTAGGCCATAAAAGGGCATGTTTGGGCTTGACAATCTCTGCAAGAGGCAGAGGGACATGAAACTCCTCAAGGAAAATTTTGAAAGAGAAAGAGACCAAAGAGACTTTCAATCTACTTTTCAAACATGAGTCACATCATTGATTTTGAGCCTTCTTGTCATGGAGAAGCAACAGGTGAGTAGGTATGGGAAGATGCCATGACAAAAGAATATTAGTCCATCTTGAAGAATGATGTGTGGGATATTGTTCTGAGGCTAGAAGGGAAGTCTATAATGACTTCCAAGTAGATCTATAAGATCAAGCATGCAGTTGATGAAAGTGTCGAGAAATACAAAGCAAGTTTTGTAGCCATAAGACTCTCACAAGTTGAGGGAGTTGACTATGATAACACATTTTCTCCAGTATCCCGATACAATTCCATCTGTACCATCTTTGCACTAGGTACATCCATGAGTTGGAAACTACGTTAGATGGATGTAAAGACAACCTTTCTCAATGATGAGATTGAGAAAGAAGTTTATATCGAGCAGCTAGAAGGATTCGTGATACACTACGGGAAATCTCATGTGTGCAGATTGAAGAAAGCCCTGTATGGACTAAAGAAAGCACTTCGTGCTTGGTATGAGAAAATGGATGGATTCTTGATGAGTTTGGGATTCAGCAAGAGTGTTTTTTATCCAAATATATATTATCATATTGTTGGTAATGAGTGCCTAATATTGGTCCTATATGTGGATGACTTATTCCTCACTGGTTCAGAAAGACTTGTTGTTGAATGAAAGTGAGCATTGACTTCTGAATTCGAGATGAAGGATCTGGGTATGATGCACTACTTCTTGAGACTAGAAGTATGGCAGAGAACTGATCAGATTTTCCTCAGTCAAGAAAAATATGCAATGGATATATTGAAGAAGTTCGGTATGACAGAGTGAAAATCCATGCCTGCACCGATGGTGATGGATTTGAAGAAAATGAATGATGCTCCTACTAATTCAGCCAATATTGATCCACATTTTTACTAAAATCTAATTGGATCATTGATATTTCTGGTTAACACCAGACCTAATATATGTTATGCAATGAATGTGCTTAGTCAGTTCATGAGTCAGCCGAGACATACTCACTGGATAACAGGGAAGCATGTATTGAGATATCTATGAGGCATTGTTGGATATGGACTGATATATGCCTCTAGTGTAGACTTGAGTTTATAGGGATATGCTGATGCAGATTGGGCAGGAACCGCAGTGGACCGGAAGAGCACATCCAATTGTTGTTTTACCTTGGGGTCTGCCATGGTTTCCTAGTGCATCAAGAAATAGAGTTATGTGGCCTTGAGTACCACAGAAGCAAATTATATAGCATTGAGTGTGGCAGTCCATGAAGCAATGTGGCTTCGCTAGATCCTGATAGATTTATTTGATCATGAGATGGATCCTACCATTATTCATTGTGATAACCAGAGATGTGTGAAGCTCTTTGAGAACCCTTTGTTTAACAATAGATCAAAACACATTGAGATAAAATACCATTATATCATAAACATGATGCAGAGGAAATAAATACATGTGAAGTACCTTCCTACGCATGAGAATATTGCATATATCTTCACCAAACTGCTTGCCAAGATGGCGTTCGAGTACTTTCATGAGAGACTTGTCCTGGTGGAGAATACCTCCCTAGTTGAGAGAGAGAGTTGATTATTACAGCCAAGACGAAATTCAAGTACTTCCGTGAGAGACTTGGCCTGGTGGAGAATGCATCCTTGGCTAAGAGGGAGTGTTGATGATTACAGTTGCGTGAGACATCCCCTTGGGTACAGACTGAGTGAGTTGGTCTGTGAGAGAGCCCATGAGTTGGGTGTGCCCATGTGATGGGTGTGTCGTTCCTCTCTGAGACGAAGATGGAATGTTGTGTGCCCCTATGTAGGGAAGATTCCCATTAGTTGGGTGTGTCATTCTCTCTTAGATGGAGATGGAACATTTGTTCCCTTGAGAAGGTAAGATTCCCCTGAGATGGGTGTGTCGTTTGAAATGAAACGATGTGTACCCCTGTGAGGGGTGAAGGAGCCCATGTGATGGTTTTACTGTTCTCCTCTATGTAGAGAGTTGAGACGATGTGATACTCCATATGATTCTCCTGTGAGACTTAGTGAGATAGATATCTATTGAGTAGGATGTCCTCGTGGCTGAGCACGGGTGGGTGTGATCTTAGTGGTTAAGCACTAGTGAGTGTGTGTCCAGATGATTCTCCTATGAGACTTAGTGAGATAGAGATCTATTGAATTGAACGCCCATGTGGTTGAGCACAAGTGGATGTGCCCCTAGTGTCTGAGCACTGGTGGGTGTCTGAGATCCCTTGTTATCTTGTCTAAGAGTTAGATTTACATGTAACCCTAATTGTGATGTAAAGGGTACATGTCGGCCCCACCATAAAGTGATAGATAATTAATGTAAAATATAATTAATATGGTAATTATTAATTATATTCTGAGTTATTGAGGTCAACCATGTTGTGCCAATAGACACCATTTTTTATGTGTCCAGCCTAGTATAAATAAAGGTGATTTCCCCATTGAGGAAACATAACACACATGTGATTTTGGAACTTTCAGCAAGTAAAAGTTCTAGGGCCGAAGTGCGCACCTCTCTTGGGCGCTATCCTTCTTGGTTTTGGAGAGCACCCTTTTATGTGCTAGTTCTATGGTGTGGGAGGTCTTTCTCTTGAGAATATAGCAAAGGATTGGTTGGGTTTTCTTCTCTTGTTGAGAAGGGTTTCCTAGGATATTTCTTGTGTTCTTATGCATGGTATTTCAACTTGTGATCTTGGTTATTGCAGGAAATTATTATGGTGTAGCTACATTTGTTTATGGTTCAAGTAAAAGCTAAAATTGAAATAAACCTCATGCTTGAGACTAGCATAGTGAAAATTCAACAGTGGGGGATGGTAAATCTTCCTTTTTCCTTTTCAATTCACTGATTCCAGAAACTTCCAAACAAATGTAATGACAACATTCTTATAGAAAACCTCATCATTTTCAAGGTTGGCCTCGAGGTATTCTCTTAAATTAGTAATCCTGGAACCAAAAGAAATTCTACTTGCCAAATCCCATGGCTCTAAAATGAGAGACATTCTCTTTTTTATGTATTCCCCAACATAACATCTAACCGCAGCAAGCAAACTTGATGTTCCCTTTAACTTCAAGCTTGATTCTAGTGTTTTATATTAGCTTTTCCCAGGTTGAATAGTAGTAATAGGATTTGCAAATATTGGGGGTGGCATTAAATCATAATCTAACTCTTTAACCCTTTCTTTGAGCATAACATTTCCATCTTCCATTTCATCCACCGACATTTCTAGAGCATCACATGTAGCTCTATGAATTTTTAAAATTCTTGATGGTAAAACTCTGCTTAAATTAAATTTTGAATGTGTTTTTCGTTGAACCTTTTTCCCTTTTGTATTTACTCTTTCAAGTACTAATTTCTTAGAGTCTTTATCAAATAAACCATTGTGAAGAGTTAAGGATTCTTCTTCACAGAAGATTGGTTCTTGTGTCACCAGCTCCACTGCAATTTGTTTACTCTCCTTAATCCTTTGTTCTTCGTCTGGAAACTCTATGTATTCAATATTCATGTCCAAATCCATGCCCTCAAGGGCATGGTCATCATCAAGTATGAGATCACCTACTTCCTATTGTTTTTCCTGTCTTTTATTTTACTATTTATTGTAAGCTTATGTGGTCTTTCAAGATTCTTTTTGGGAGGATCATGGTCATCTCCATCACTAGAATTTTCAGTTAAAGATTTACTTTGTTCTTGAGTTACAATTTGATGGTTCTGCTTGGGTGTGTCTCTTATTAGAGAAGTATTTTGAGACCATGTTCTTCTCTCATTAATAGCCTTTCTGTGTTGTCTATGTGCTTCATTAGTGTTGACAGCAATTTCAAGGTCTCCCACTGGAATTGCTTCAAGGTTATTGCCATCATCTTCTTCTTCTACAAACAAATAATTATTTTCATATGATACATTGAAACCAATATAAGTCATGTGATTCATGAAACATTAATAAGGGTTGAACCCTTTTATTTGATTCGGAAACTTTAAATTGTATTGGTCAAACTGGACTGCATATTCATCAATTTTTGAAGCATTTTTTAAAGTAATTTCACCAATTCTCCATGGAAAGGAAATGAATTGTTTTTTCTCTCTCTCATAAAAGAAATGTGCCCAAAACCTATATTATCTGCAAACTTCTATTACAAATATTTTGTCTGGAACATAAAATGGAAGATAAATCGTGGCTTCATGAGAGCAGTAAACTCTAATGACATTGTAATTTTCCATTGCCTCAAAACTTTCCCTTTTATCTAAAAAGGTTGTTGCATCCAATGATAGTCTTGAAGTACCATTTTCAAACATAAGTTTCTTGAAAGAAGAAACAAACGAATCATAAACTTCATAAAAATGGTATATTGCCTTCTGCTTCCACGGAGCAGGGCACCATGTGTGAATTGCGTATATCTTACAGTTGACCAGCTTTGCTAGACGCAATCCTTCGAATACATGACAATATGTGGTGGAAAATATTAAATATGCAAACATGAAGAACTTTTTATTCTTCCTAAAGTTTGATAACTAGAATGATATTTCAGAGGAGATAATTTTCGACCAATCAAAAATCACTTTTTCTTGGATAGAAAAAAATAAATATAAAGAGTTAGATAAGGAACCATAGCAGTTGATTCTTGTCCAAGAACCCTAGATAGAAGCCATGCCATTTCTTGATATGGTTTTTTAAATTGGTTGGCATGTATAATTGATAAATCCTCTGGCATTGTCGTTGGGTCTTCCATATATTGCGGTAGTAGGTCCCTACAACTGTTTCTAATCTTCAAGAATTCTTTAGCTTCATCAACTTTGAATGTTATTGTCGAATTTGGTAACTTCAACATATTTTTGAAAGTCAATTGTGCTAGAGAAATTGGGGATTGTCTTTGGAATTGAATGATTCTTTGCTTCTTTTCGTATTTATCTATACACCATGAAATGAGCTATGTAGCATCAAAAACTCTTGGAACACACCCTACCTTAGCAATACCTGATATCCAAATGTCATTAATGTTTCTTTCTTAAGGCATCAATGTAGAATAATACTTGTAAGCTCTTGACCAGTGATATTTTGGATCTTCTAGCGTGAATGTATTCAAAGTATCTCCACAAAATTTCTCTTTCCTTCTAGCCATCGTGCTTAAACAGTTGGCAAGTTATGTACAGTCTTTCTGAACGTTAATACCAAAGTAATTATTTTTACATAATAAAGCTTGAAGCTCTTTTTTCGAAAGAACGATTAAGGAAAAATTAATTTGAATTTATTGAGGATGGTCTCGAGAAAATCACCATTAATAACGACCCTTTGATACTTAACCACTTGTTACTTTTCGTAAGATTTAGCATTTAATGTTACTCAGGGAATGTGACAATAAGAATGAGTATTCACCGTGGAGCGGCAGAGAAATACAAAGAGATTGTGGAATAAGACCAAACCCCAGAAACTTCTGGTAGAATTTCATAAAATGACCAAGTACCAAAAAGCGGATGAATAGACGAAAAGGAAATGTTTCAAAAGACTTATGACACGATCTCCACTTCCGCACTAAAAGTTTAAATGGATAGAGTATTCTAGAAAATGACTAAGTATCATGAAGCAAAGGGACGGAGTTTTGGACATGAGAAGAACGAGTAATCAACCCACGGTGGAAAAAAAAAAAAAATCTCTAAGTATAGTATAAAATGAGGGTGGCGAAAGATTGAAGTGCGTTCTAGTGACTATGGAAAATTAAACTTGTAAGAAAATATGCACGAACTCGTGAAATACTTAAATAATACTCTAAGTATTGGTGCATTTTGATTATGGCAAAACACAATGGTGCACTTTGGGGATGGTGGAAGTTACAATAAGACTCATGAACCTGCCATAAAATTGAAAATGTTTCTAAGTGTAGGAACAAGATATACAAGAGAGAGATTCGTGACTCAGCATATTTTAAGATCAACAGCAGTGCACGGAGGCATGGAATTGAGTTTTAGTATGATTGCAGTAGTGATTCATGAGGAGTTCAACACTTAGGAAAACATTTTAAGTGAAGTGGCCAACAGTCAATTGTAGTAGGCAGCGACAACAATAGCAAAGACAAACAACAATATGGAAGCAACATCACAATGAGATAGTGCAACAGAGTTGGGTGACTTTCATCCTTGGAGTTGGGTGAAGAGATTGTATTGACTTAGGCAATAGATTGTGAGAAGTTGGGTGCAGTACAGTTTGGTTGGTTTGTGGAAAATTTTGGGATTCTAGTTGCCACGAAACTTGGGGTTTCCAACAGACTTAGTTGTGATGGGGACATGAGTTCGGGCAGGGACATGGAGATCACAAACTTTGTGGATGTTTTCGGGGATGAAAACAACTTGAGGTGGGGTAAGATGTAAGGTCTTCAGCTAGAAGGGTGCATAGACCCTCACCCAAGTTCTCAAGGATATGGAACTTGGGGTTCCTCCAACACTCAAGAGTCACACTAGTTGGGAAAGTGGGAACCTTGGGCATGCAAACACACCAAGGGGATTTCCCATGCATGAGGTGAAGTATGGGGTGGAATAAACCAAGAGAAGGGGCACACCAAATAGGTTGGGGCGTTTCGGTATGAGGAGCACACCAAGGTTGGGGTGTTCTCGTCCCAAGGGATGCATCGGTTGATGAGATCACATGTTTTTTTTGGTGCACTGGGTCCGTGAAGGGATATGATGGTTCATTTGGGCACATTGGTCCATGAAGGGACGTGACACACCCAAAGGGTGTGATGGTCTATGATGGTGACCTTTGGAGTCCATATAAGAGAATAAGGCCACACAACCAAGGAAGGGAGTTTTGAACAGCAAGGAGAGCAGGATCAACTATGCGATTCTGAGGCATACTTGAATGAAGAGGGGCGAGATCCCTCAAGGAGCCAAGTCGCTCCACATGGGAGGACTTGTGTTGCCTTGAGATGATTATATGGACATAGTTGGGGCAACCTTCTTTTGCGTTGATTTCAGGGAAGTCTTGTCCCAAGTCTGGGTGAGGTAGCTATGAGACAAAATTGCAGGTCTGTGTGAAGACTTTTGACAAAGAAGAGATGGTGAGTCTATGGTGGGCACGCGTCTGGGGTGCATTGTAGGTGTTGCGAAGATTTTATGATAGACAAGTCTTGGTGTGACGAATCTATGTATGAGTGTCTTAGTGAGGTGAGGCGAGTTGTGCGACTTTTCCCAAGTTGTAAATTGAGTCGGTCGTGCTCATATAGCAATTGTTTTGTAATAATAAGACTTAGTTGGGTGTTAGGTACAGTTGTTTTCACCCACACTATATCTGTGTGTTTCTTTTTTGTTTCACAAGTGTTCTCTTTGTTTCATGGATATGCTTAAATGACTAAGTGTTAATATTGTTAACAAATTGTCTAAGTATACAAGAGAATTACAATATAGTAGGAGTATGACTCGCCTGTAGCCTAGAATGGAATATGGGTATGCTCTAGGTGAAGAGGTCTAGTCAGGACGAAGTATCCATGGTGTTTCCAAGCAGCCAAGTGAGAAATGTTGTAGTGTTGCACACCCTCAAGAGGTGCACGATCACAATATTCATGCAGACACACTATGTGGATGTGACACATTACCTAATGACTTATTTTCATACTTGATTCATAATTATAGGTGGGTGCACCACATTGGGATCTATTCACTATGCCTTGGGATTTTTAAGCCCTAATATTGGCTCATTACCCCTTAATTGG
>JASDQU010101703.1:11146-21441 GCA_032191745.1 Picea mariana
TCTAAGTTTTTGCTTTATTTTAAAATAACCCAAATCACTAAATTCAAAATATGGTAGAACTTTATTTTATTGGGAAAAAATGAATTTATCGAAATAATTTATTAGCTCACTCCATAAACTAAAATGAAAAAAAATAACTATGTAATATAAAAGTGGGAAAAAACCATAATAAAAAGAGAGTATATAAAAAACAACCATAATAATAATAAAACAACATAAACCATTTTAATTATGATTTTTTAAGCACCAAATTTTTTGAGATTTTGTTTGTTTTATATTTCTTTTGGTGTTTAATAGATGTAAGTTAAGATGAATATATTAATTAAAAGAAGTTGTTTCATGTAAATAGATATGATGATATGTAAATATATATGAGGATGGTGTTAAAGATAATACCTAATTAATGCTACATACTAGAGTTTAAGGATTTGATTGGGTTTGTTGAAGGATGTTGAGAGATTCTCTCAACCTCTCTCTCTAAGAGTGGAATAAGTTGGATCTTAAACACTTATTTAAGTGTGATGTATCTCTATTTATTGTGGGAAATACAAATTATTATTGTATGTATCATCTGTGTAATGGCTGCTCTCCATATTTTCAATTTGGTATCAGAGCATGCAAACTTGCTGTCATTGTGAATTTCTATCACGAGATTGTCATTCTGCCATGTGAGGTTTCCATTGTTAGTTAGGTATTGTGCGAATGAGGCACTGATTGAGGAAAGGATGTCGTGTTCTTGTGATTGATCATTATCAATATGAAGAAGTTTTGTTTGCGCACTAGAAAGATCCCTGCTCCTGTCTGGTCAGTGATCAGATCTGAGTTGTTTAAGCATGAGAGAGCATGTGTCTCCACCGCTTGAGCTGATAACATGTATACATAGAAGTCGTTGTTGTTGCATAAGGAAGGAATTGCAATCTGAAGGAGTCACCCTATTGTTTGAGTTTAGTCAATCCAAGAAAAGGAGCTGTGTATTTTGTTTGTTGTATATTGCTTTCCTTAATTATGTATTCTTTCTTCATGATTGCGTGATGATTCTGTTACTATATTCATCTCCATGAGGATGTATATACCAGGAGCTTCAATGGATTGCACGGAGCCCAAACTCAATTCCCGAGAGCCATCTGCATATTGCTTGCCCCTGCCGTTGTAGTTTCTGAGTACCCGATTAAGGAGGTCGTTGTCAAACGCCGAGTGGATGACATATTAACCGCTGTTGTGTGATTGAATCAAGACGATGTGGAGAATATCACTTTAAAGAATATCGTAAGTCTATCCACCTTGTGAATCATGAGTTTATCTGCCAGCAAGAGGAGGTCGAAATTTGAGGAGGTCGCTGATCTGTGATCCATTCCGCCCACCTGTAAATCTTAGGGATGCAACTCGCTTGTGATCCATGGTATATCTTGAAATTAATTGTTTGTTGAATGTTTCCTGAACCATTGATCCGAGCTACAACAAAGGCATTGACACATTGTTGCAAATATTCTATGCATCATCTATGAGTATGAATCGCTCTGCAAAAAGATTTGCACACCAGTCCAGAAGAGTTGGTGTTTCATTTGCTCTATCTCTGTGATATTAATGCACTTCCTAGAATAGAATCGTATGGAAAAAGATAGCTCGTTTCCATTACATTTGGTTAATCTCCTGAGAAAATGGCCATCATAAATGTTTCCTTTGGTGAATTAGCGTGTGGTATCCCACTATGGATCGATATAAAGGAGGAGCCACTAGACATGCATATATATCTATTTATATGTGGTGTGTGAGTAAGTGTGAGTTATAGTTTAGTTTGAGAGATTGTGAATTCCTTGAATGTATTGAATATTGTATGAGATCTTGGGGTTTGAAACATACTGAGTCTAGTCAACTCAATGTGTATGAGGAAAGATTGTTAGAATTGACTACTCTAACAAGTTGCCAGTGTAGAATGAAGATTCAAGATGATGGATTCAGATATTTTGTGTGGGTGTGCTATTTATGTGTAAAGGAAAAAAGAATTTTTGTTACTTGATATAAACTAACAACACCGGTTTCAAGAGCAATGATTCTTTTAAGTTCATCTTGTATAATCGAATTTTGAGGACATTCTGTACCTAGACTTCCTTTCTAGAAACTAGCGGATAGTCGAAAGAAAATATATGACATATGGAGGTATGTCCATAGGATACTTCATTACTTGACAACTTTTCTCATGGAAGCCCCGGTGAGCCGAATTTGTCAATATTGTCCATCATACAAGTGCATGAATGATGGTCTGAAACATTTATACTTTAAATGAGTTGAAAGGAAAGCTCGAAGAAGAGGAAGAGAAAGAGCACGATCTAGAGGCATCAGAGTGGGTGTATGCATTGATGAATATCATGCTAGACAACGTGTTGTAACCTTTTCGGTTATGTAATTTGTGAAGTTTTGTAATGTAGGCATTAACGGGGGGTGTTAGAGATAATGCCTAATTAATGTGGCATACTAGAGTTTAGGGATTGGATTGGGTTTGCTGGAGGATGTTGAGAGATTCTCTCAACCTCTCCCTCCAAGAGTGGAATAAGTTGGATCTCATAACACTTATTTAAGTGTGATGTATCTCTGTTTATTGTGGGAAATACAAATTATTATTGTGTATATCATCTGTGTAATGGCTTCTCTCCATATTTTCAATTGATGGGTGATCAAAATTGATTATGTCAATAATCATCTATTGTTTTGCACACAACCTCACACACATCTAAAATTTGATGCCTTCCACATTGGCCTCCTCCAATCACAACACACAATGCCCATGAGAAAGTCACAATCAAGGTTAAATGGTAGCTCTCCACATTTGAAAAACCTCTATAATGTTTGAAAAACCAAATTCTTATTACACACTAGGTTCCAACATATGTATGTACACTTTTACAACCTACACACTTCAACACTTTGCACAGACTAATCTATAATACAATCTCAATAATACAAAAGGACTAATCTATATTAAATATTAATTATCTATGCATAGTCCATGTCCGAATATCAAAATACATTTCAAGCTTGCTTTTAAATAAATCTATTATAGCTATATATACCATGAATGAGGAATGAGGTTCTACAATGTAATATTTTTTTTATTAGTGCTAACCTTGGGATTAAGACTCTAATGGTAGTCCATTTAGAGATCCTTGAAATGTTACAATCAATAAAATGTAAGGAGATTAACTATCAACCATAATTTTTCACAATCGTGGCTAATGATGGGATGATTTACCATTCAAATTTGTGAAACAATGATGTGTTACAATTAAAAGTTTTCCACACTCGGTGAGATAATAATCACTTTAATTTTTCTACTTTTATAAGGTACAACATTTCAATTTACTGCTAAATATTCAATGTTGATTGAAGAATTATTATTTTCCATCTAAATATTTCATGTCAATAAAATTAATTTTATATCAAACTAATTATTTAAAGAAAAAAAGTTATAATTATAAACATTTATATGATTTTAACAAAACCTAATTAAAATGAACTAAGAAGAAAAAATCATAAAATTAAAATTGCATGAAGAAGAAAATATAAAAGAAGAAAGATGACCATCAAATTAAAAAAATACCATAAAATGACTAATATACTAATATGAAAAAGAAAGATGACTTTCAAATAAAACAAGATTACCACAAAAAAAGATGACCATCAAATAAAACAAAAAGATAATCTTAAAAGACTAATATGAAAAAAAACAACATTAAGACTAATATAAAAAAAAATAGTAATAATGATAATAATTTTGTAATAATATAAAAAAACAATTTTTGGAATAATATAAAAATCAAAGGTAATGATAACAATTTTGTTGCTATTGTCATGATGTTTTAGATAAAGACCTGTATATCCAATTTGACGAACATTTTTTACTATTCTTTGTACTATTAGAGAACTCATTGAGGTATTCAATAGTTATCATGACCCAATCAAGATGGTAATGATTATAATATCTTTAAACTATTATAGGGGCCACACATGATTTCATAAATTCGTTGTTATGATTGATTTTTAATATTTAGATTGAATTGAAAGGTGTATAAATTTTTTTTTAAAAGTAAATTGAAGTTTTATTTTGAATTTTTTATTTTTTCAAAATTTTAATGGATTGGGTTATTTTAAAATAACCATATTTTTTTTTATTTTTTTTTATTTTATTTTGAACATTTTTATTAATCAAATAAAATTTATTTATTTTTATTTAAAAAATAAAAAAATTTAATCATTATTTAATTTATTTTATAATTATTTTGTTAAGGAACTTAAATATTTCTTTAGTAAGAGGATATAATTTAGTGTCTGTTGGTGGTGAACTAACATTAGAATTGGTTTATTGGATCTTAAGAAGGTAAATGATGATGACTAGGATCATGATGATGATTAATGTTCACTGAGATTAGAATTGGTTTATTGGACCTTCAAAAATGTAAGAGATTACTTGGATTTATTTAGAATTTTTTTTTTTTTTTTTAAACTGGGGGAATCGGCAACTCGCGCTTCTCGTACTCGCGTGACACGAGGTCGATCCCCATGCAGCTACCACTATAACCCCAGGTGCAACCACCCAGCCCGCAAGAATGGCGCACGAGTAAGTCCGGGTGAGAATCAAACATGAGACTTCATTTACAAATTTCCTTCCATTTACACGGCACTTGCCAATCCGTCTACACCCGTGCGGGCGATTTATTTAGAATTTTATTTCTATGCTCGAGAAACATTAAACAATGTGTTCCAAGATCCCCATAATTTTGATGACTTAGATATTTGACCTTAAGAAAGTTAAATGGTGATTATGATGATTAACGTTCATTGAGATTAGAATTGGTTTATTAGACCTTAATAAAGGTAAGAGATTACTTGGATTTCTTTAAAATTTTATTTCTATACTAAAAAGAAAGATACAATTTATATAGGTTGTTAAATGTAATCTTACACAGGTAGATGAGCAATGCAAATCCCGATCAAAACACATGAGAGAGTCCTCAATTCATAAGATTGGGAAGGCCGAACAAACACCTAATGAAAAACCTGATCAAAACACATGAGAGAGTCCTCAATCCATAGGATTGAGAAGGCCCAAAAAACACTAGGTGAGATTAACTCATACAAGTTGTCATGTGTTTAGAAATAAATACATTTTAAACAAACACACTAACACCCCCCAATATGCGAAATGTAGGGAGGAACAAAGAAGAACAAAGATGGGTCTTGACAACAAGGCTTGACAAGGTACCCGTGTACAAACTCTCATAACTGGAAAAAAGGAGAAAAACATGTAGGAAAAAACTCCTCCCTAAAAGAGAGAATACATCATAAACAAAAAGTGAAGTTAGGAGGACTCAAAATGACCCCCCAAGGACAAATTCCTTCACCTCAAGCAGATCGATCGTAACTGAAGAAAATGAGGGGATGCCAAAGATGAAGGAAGTTTTCCTTGGGGGGTCATCTTGAGTCCTCCTACCTTCACTTTTTGTTTATGATTTATTCTCTCTTTTGGAAATTGATATTTTAATTATGATATTTTAAGCACCAAGAAGTTTGAGATTTTGTTTGTTTTAGATTTCTCTTGGTGTTTAATAGATATAAGTTAAGATGAATATATGTCAGTTAATTAAAAAAAAATTCTCATGTAAATATATATGAGGATGGGTGATTAAAGCTAATTATGTCAACAGTCATCTATTATTTCACACACAATCTCACACACTTCTAAAAGTTTTTCATTGGCCTCCTCCAATCACAACCCACAACACCCATGAGAGAGTCACAATCAAGGTCAAAGGGTAGCTCTCCACATTTGAAAAACCTCTACATTGTTTAACAAACCAAATTCTTACTACACACCAAGTTTCATCATACTTGTGTACACTTTGACAACCTACACACTTCAACACCTTGTATGCACTTTCAAAACCTACAACCTCAATAATATAAAAGGACCGATGTATAATAACATGCACATACTTCAATACCTACAACCTCAATAATATAAAAGGACTGATCTATAGTAAATATTAATTAAGTGTGTAGCTCAAGTCCTAATCTCAAAATACATTTCAAGATTTCTTTTAGATAATTCTATGCAAGCTATATATACCATGAATAAGGTTCTACAATACAATATTTACTTTGATTAGTGCTAGCCTTGAGATTAAGACTCTAATGGTAAGCCACTTTGAGATCCTTGGAATGTTAGGGTTAAGAAAATGCAAGGAGATTAACTATCAATTATAATTTTTCATATAATTTTTCATTAAGTGGTTGATGATGGGGTGATTTATCATTTCAATCTATGGGACAATGATGTGGTACAATTAAAAGTTTCACACACTTGGTGGGGTAATACTTACCTTAGTTTTTCTATTTTTATAGGGTACGCCATTTCAAATTACACTATTCTAGCTAAGTGTTTCATGCTAATTTCAATTATTATTTTCCAACTAAGTGTTTCATGCCAATGAAATTGATTCTATGTCAAAATGACTCTTTATAAAGAAACAGTGGTAATTATGGACAACTACATGTTAGCAAAACCTAGTTAAGATGAGCTAAAAAAGAGGAAGAAAACATAGAACGAAAAGTGCATGAAGTGGTTTGAAGAGTGGGATATAAAAGAAGAAGACAACCCTCCAATAAAAATATGTTCAAAAACTATGTACAAAAATGCTATAAGAAGAGAAAATGAAAAAAACATAACAACAAAAAACAACAATACCACATAGACAACTTCAACATATAGTATATAAGAAGAGATCAAAATGTAAAATTACTTAAAGCTTAACATTGCATGGAATGAAAAAAAATCTAATAATACAAATAAGAATTAGGGCATGGAATGAAAAAAATCTAATAAGACAAATAATAGGCAAAAACAAGGTGAGATGTGAAACAACCAAATAATATAATAGTTTGAAGGACACTATTATATTTAATCGAAGAAAAGTAGGTAGTAGAGGACTAAATAGGAGGAGTTCTGAAATTACTGTATATAGATTCATCTTAAGAAGGAACTCTGGGTGATTAACAATGCCTATATATTGTCTAACTTCGTAAAGTGATTTCATATCTTTATGTGTACACAAATCCTGTGCGTGCTTTCTTAGGAAATCGCCTTGTTTCTGTCTTTGAATATTGACACTGAACGTATATAGTTCGTCTCTGTAGCTGTATTCCCTCAAAACCCGATTTGATGTATTGAAGTAATATACGCTCTGTGTATATTCACAGGTATCCATCTTGATCTTCTCTGATGGGTTTAAGTCTATTTAGTTTTTTGTTCTTATTCCAACCACAGTCTGAATTGATAAGCTTACATACACATTGTGTATACATTCAGAGGACCCCATCTTGGTCTTGTATGTTGGGCAATTGGCTTTGAGTCTTTTTAGCTCTCAGATCTACATTCCACTTATGCTATTTGAATTATATAAGAGTTATCTGGATTAGATAAGATATATTCGCGTTCTGTATATGTGTTCAGATTGGATATGGTTTGTTTCGCATCCATACTCTCAGATCATATCAATTTATATACATTCTGTGTTTTCCCTCACAGGAACTCCTCTTGATTTTGGATGGTGGGAATTTGCACCAACACTATATAGTCTGAGTCGAACATCTGTCTTGAATCTGTTTTGCCTTGGTTGAAGCTGGGAAACATGACAAGAAGGGGATGGGAAGTTGGCAGGGGTCAATTTCTACCAGAGGAATCCTTCAGGAGCTGGGGAAGTTATTCAAATGCTATGCGGCAGATAGGGAGTAGATTTCGTGTTTGCAAGGTCTTTGGTTGAGATGGAAATGACCGAGGTTCGGGCTCGGAGTGGGCATGACATGAAGAAGAATCTAAATTGGTGGGATTTGATTTGGTTCGGAATTGGTGCTGTTATTGGTGCTGGGATTTTTGTTCTAACAGGCTTGGAAGCCAAAGATCACTCTGGGCCCGCAGTCCTATTGTCCTATGTTGTTTCGGGAATCTCTGCTATGCTTTCTGTGTTTTGTTACACTGAATTTGCTGTGGAAATCCCCAGTGCAGGTCAGAAGCTTTTCAATTGTTTTATGATCCATGCAAGAATTTGTACGTTAGTCAAATAGCCTGGTCCTTTTTTGTAGTTTGGAGTCACTGATAGCCTTTATTTGGTCTCTTTTATTTTTAATTTTTAAGTTTGGAGTCACTGGTAGTCTTTATTTGGTCATTTACGTCTTAATACAGATATATAATTTCTTAAATAACAAGGCTAGCTGCAAAGCAGCAAGTTCCTGCCCAGGCAGGAAGTGAGTGAGAGATTTCTAGGCTAAGGAAGTGAGTGCTTTTCTTTTTCTTGCCCAGGCAGGAAGTGAGTGAGATTTTTAGGCTAAGGAAGTGAGTGCTTTTCTTTTCCTTAAAACAGCAAGTCAAGTCCCTGCCCACGAAGTGAGTGAGAGATTTCTAGGCTAAGGAAGCGAGTGCTTTCCTTTTCCTTAAAAGAGAAAAAAGAAGTAGGTTCAACAACAAAGCAAGTAGTTAATTCAATAGTTACAGTTTTAAGTTTTAACATCAAAGAAAGCAAAAGAAAAGACAGACAATAGCAGAGACAAAAGCAGTGGTTGCAGAACCGATGGTTTAACTAGCAACAATTATTTTTTTGCTGAGAAGAACTAAGGAAACAACTAAAAGAACTTAGCACTCACTCAAGTTGTAGATGTTACAATATAACCCCTGGAAAAGCTAATCGATTTCGCTATCGGTTTCAATGTAAATAGAAAATGGATTAAACTACCTAAAACGAAAATGGATTATGTAGAGTCTATTAGCCACAAACAGCCACAAACAGCATTAAATAATAATTTAATAACTAGTAAGTTGGTGAAGGTCCAAAGGTTTCTGTTGGTCCAGAAAATGAAATGTTGATCACTTAGATGTGGCAAAGGATGTTTATATTAGTGAGGAAGCTAGTGGTTGAAATTATAACCGTTGATTTATTGAGAAAACTAAAAATATTCCATCAATATTTAATCAACTCATTAAGCACTAAAAATCTATTAAACATACCCATGATCAATAAGTATACCCTTAGAATTTTAATTACAAATCAATAGAAAATTAATTCAAACTTTATTTGTATCTTCATAGCAGAGAGCATTCACTCATAGAGTTGAGTGCTGAAGTTTTTTTTAAGTGCCATGTTGAGGGAAAATTTAAATAAGAATTAGTATCGGTTTCAGTGTTGACCTTGAATTTTTCGGAGCTCGGTATTGCATTGTTTGATTGAATATAGACAGGTTTTTGGTAGATTGTTGTTCTAGGTTTTTTGGTGGAAGTGGAGATCGGAATTAGGGTTTCTTCTTTTTTGGTTTGAGGAATTGCAGTTCGAGATCGAGGTTTTCTGGCTCTGGTGCCATGGCTGCAGCTAGTGCCCAGATCCCCATGAAGGAGGTCCTGACGGTGAGTGCCACGGCAGAAAAAATGAAAATTTTCCCGTTATTTTATGGATATTTCGCGCCTTGACCGTTGTTCTTGGACATAATTTCTATCCGTTGAATTTCGATGTAATTTTGTGCTAGCAAGACTAATTAATTTTTCCAGAGTCTATGGCTCTTCGGATTAATTTTCAGTAAGATGTTTTATAGATTAGACATCTTGTGTCTCCTCTTGAGATTTAACCTGAGATGAAGGTCCGCCAGAAGCTATGTGTGCTATACTCAGTTTTCATTTACAACCCATGCCAAGTGTAAACCATATATTGTTGCTGCTGGGACATGCACGTTACACAAGCATATGCTTTGAAGGAGAGATATTAGACATGACACATAGCTGGCTGAACTAGGATGACGGACTGAGCTGATGGAGTAAGAAGCTTGTGTTAGAAGGAGACATTGCCACTAGGCTGGATGAATATGTCCCGGTTGCCTTTGATAAGAATATGAAAGCAGAAGAATGTACACGCAGAAATGATGGAAGGGCATAATTGCCGTCTAAGTATTCACAGAATATATATGTCTTACAATGGTTTTACAGTCCTGCATAAACGCATGCAGACTCAACGACGAAAATAGAATAAAGCTCTAATCAATGGAAAACGCAGAAAAGCTGCATTTACCGAGAGTAATTACTATTTCTAACACTCCCTCTTAATTACGAACGGGATTACATCATCCGCACTACCTATGTCTAAGTGCTGTCTCTGATACTCAAATGCGAGTTTTCCTAATGGCTTTGTAAACATATCTGCTAACTGCTCCTTGGAGCCGCAAAACAATAAGCTGATCTCCCCCTCTTTGACTAGCTCGCGGAT
>JASDQU010101703.1:21461-31612 GCA_032191745.1 Picea mariana
AATCCTTCAGGAGCTGGGGAAGTTATTCAAATGCTATGCGGCAGATAGGGAGTAGATTTCGGGACAGAGTGTTTGCAAGGTCTTTGGTTGAGGTGGAAATGACCGAGGTTCGAGCTCGGAGTGGGCATGACATGAAGAAGAATCTAAATTGGTGGGATTTGATTTGGTTCGGAATTGGCGCTGTTATTGGTGCTGGGATTTTTGTTCTAACAGGCTTGGAAGCCAAAGATCACGCTGGGCCCGCAGTCCTATTGTCCTATGTTGTTTCGGGAATCTCTGCTCTGCTTTCTGTGTTTTGTTACACTGAATTTGCTGTGGAAATCCCCAGTGCAGGTCAGAAGCTTTTCAATTGTTTTATGATCCATGCAAGATTTTGTACTTTAGAGTCAAATAACCTTTATTTGGTCTTTTTTTTTTGTAGTTTGGAGTCGCTGATAGCCTTTATTTGGTATTTTTTTAGTTTGGAGTCACTGATAGTCTTTATTTGTTCATTTACGTCGTAATACAGATATCTAATTTCTCAGATAACCAGGCTAGCTGCAGAGCAGCATGTCCTTGCCCAGGCAGGAAGTGAATGAGATTTCTAGGCTAAGGAAGTGAGTGCTTTCCTTTTCCTTAAAAGAGCAAAAAGAAGTAGGTTCAACAACAAAGAAAGTAGTTAATTCAATAGTTACAGTTTTAACAGCAAAGAACGCAGAAGCAAAAACAGACAATAGCAGAGACAAAAGCAGTGCAGCAGTGGTTGCAGAACGGATGGTTTAACTAGCAACAATTATTGTTTGCCGAGAAGAACTAAGAAAACATCTAAAAGAACTTAGCTCTCACTCAAGTTGTAGATGTTACAATATAACCCCTGGAAAAGCTAATCGATTTCGTTATCAGTTTTAATGTAAATAGAAAATGGATTAAACTACTTAAAATTTTAATGCATAAAAAGAAAATTGATTGTTAATTGGGTGTAGTTTGATGGTTGTGAGGAATGATTTTATCTTCCACCTTGATTTAAATCTCATAATGACATGAATAAAACTCATATGAGTATGTTGTAATCACTAAGAATTTATATATATTGGAAAGTTGCTTTTAATTCTTAATTGAATAGCAGGACAATTGCTATTTCTGAGAAAAAATATTCCTCCAAATGAAGGAAAAAATAGAAAATGGATTATGTAGAGTCTACTAGCCACAAACAGCATTAAATAATAATTAGAATTTTGATTACAAATGAATAGAAAATTAAATCAAACTTTATTTGTATCTTCATGGCAGAGAGCATTCACTCATAGAGTTGAGTGCTGAAGTTTTTTTTAAGTGCCATGTTGTGGGAAAATTTAAATAAGAATTAGTACCCATTTCAGTGTTCACCTTGAATTTTTCCGAGCTAGGTATTGCAGTGTTTGATTGAATATAGACAAGTTTTCGGTAGATTGGTTGTTCTAGTTATTTTTGTGGAATTGGAGATCGGAATTAGGGTTTTTTCTTTTTTCGTTTGAGGAATTGCAGTTCTAGATCGAGGTTTTCTAGCTCTGCTGCCATGGCTGCACCTAGTGCCCAGATCACCATGAAGGAGGTCCTGACGGTGAGTGCCACTGCAGAAAAACGGAAAATTTTCCCGTTATTAATGGAAAATTTTCCCGTTATTTTATGGATATTTCGCGCCTTCACCCTTGTGCTTGGACATAATTTCTATCCGTTGAATTTAGATGAAATTGTGCTAGCAAGACTAATTAATTTTTCCAGAGTCTATGGCTCTTCGGATTATTTTTCAGTAAGATGTTTTATAGATTAGACCATCTTGTGTCTCCTCTTGAGATTTAACCTGAGATGAAGGTCTGCCAGATGCTATGTGTGCTATTTAAGCTCCCTTAACCGCCGGAGTTCATTCGACCAACCGAAACCGAAACCGTCCGCCGTCAGTTCATTCGACCAACCGGAACTGTATTTCCCTTAACTGTTTAAACCGCTGACAGTTCATTAGGAAACCAACCCAAACTGTTACTCAACTGCCACAGCGCATTTGGAAACCGACTGGTTCGTTTGGGAGCTTTTGGAATGGTCCATTACTCTATATGATTTTCTACCTAAATATGTGGAACAGATATGTCGAACAGTTAACAGTTAGCCAACAGAAGCTTGATGGAAGCTTGGCTATAAAGATTTCGTTTTGGTCTTCAAGCTTGCTTAATTCAATCAATCAATTTCCTTCAGTCTTACACTATCAATCAGAGTGAGCAGAGCTTGGAAGTGCCATACGAAAAGTAAAATTAATGTGGAACTGAAAAAACTTTTACAACAATTAATCAAACTCAAGTAGCATCAATGACTGGAGATATGATCCATTTTGACATCTAAATTTCGATTCTTTTGAAAAGTTTTATTCCACATATTATAAACTCAGTTTTCATTTACAACCCATGCCAAGTGTAAACCATATATTGTTGCTGCTGGGACATGCACGTTACACAAGCATATGCTTTGAAGGAGAGATATTAGACATGACACATAGCTGGCTGAACTAGGATGACGGACTGAGCTGATGGAGTAAGAAGCTTGTGTTAGCAGGAGACATTGCCACTAGGCTGGATGAATATGTCCCGGTTGCCTTTGCTCTTCGATCTGTCTAGTTTTGTTTTTCTGTTGTTTTGCGACATCTCTGTGCGTCTTGATTTTATCCAGCTTCAAAGTTGGATGCTCACGGCGAAACTTTGTACAAGAGTACCACGCCACTTTCAGGCATCAGTCCGCCATTAAAATCATATTAAATTCTTCATTCGAGTAAGGAGTTCAAAACCCTTTTTTCCCTTCTTTGTCAAAGGTATTCGACTCTTTGAAATCGTTTCCGGGTATTCCATATTTTGTTTTAAAACCTACATTGTTTTTGCGCTATCTGGGGCTCTTTGTTAGAATGGGTAATTTTGTGTGAGAAAACGGATTTCTAGTGTTTGACAATGGCGGAAAAGCCAGTATCACTGCACAAAATTTACGAGGCCTCCACACATCCTCACGGGGATGAGTACGTACTTAGCCATCCCATCAGGTCTCTTGTTTGTGCAAATGGGTCTCAGCCTTAGGATGCAAATGATCTCATTGGTGTTATGTTGGGTTTTAATCTGCTGCGACTGGAGAAGTTCCAGTCGAACAACCCTAACAACTACAACTAGAGCAGGTGTTTCTACTTTCTCTTTCTCTAACTTGAATACTAAAACAAAATTGGGTTCTATGCCTTGTTAGATTAATAGTATCTTGTAGTATCTCTATGTCATTACTAATTCATTCATTCACATACCAAAGGCGGAGCTACATGGGGGAAAGGCCTGTCATTCTCGGCTACTGGACTTGCAATGGATATATTTTTCTTTCCATCTTCACTGGGATCTATTTCTGAATTGAAACAAATGCTTCAACAGATGCGATGGTTCAAGAGGGTCGTCCATCTGTGTCAGAAGGAAGGAAAGAAGTAGGAGGGTGACCATCAGGCTACAAACCATGGGTAAGAGATCTGGTATGGAAAGAGCAGGTAAGGGTGATAAGAAATAGGCCCATCATAAGAAATATGCCTATTTTGTAGGGTTATCCCCTGAAATATGCCTATTTTGTCGGGTTATCCCGTGAAAACGGAGGGGTGACACAAGCTTAGAAGCATCCTGCCCGACGTCTTCTCACACTTATTGAATTGGACCATCGAGAAGTCGAGTAGAGGGTGGGGTAGAACGAACAGGTGACCCAACATTTTCTCCAGGGGATAAGCAATTGATCTAGCGGTTGATTGAGTCGCTAATGAAGTTGCTCATATATATGATCCTATATATGGGACTGGAACTAAGCTAAGAAAGACATTGCTAAGAAATACATTAGGCACATAGGAGATTAGGTAGAGACACAACAAGACATTGCTAAGAAATACATTAGGCACATAGGAGATTAGGTAGAGACACAACAGGACATTTGGCAATGGAGAGGGGAAATAAGCCACTCAAAGTGGATGATAAGTGATTGGTATATGCTTTTAGATGTGCAAAGGTATATAACTAGGTGAAACTTACGCAACATTAATGGACTTTCCAGCAATGCATTACAAAAAATTACCAAAACTTATGATTAAGAAGCAAAATCAACCATATAGAAAATATACCAACCTTGGGAAGAGGCCGAATAAGAGAGGCAATTTGTTGATTGGTTAATAAAAAGGTGGATATAATTTAATGGTTGAGTAAAAGAATTTCAAGTGTTTTGAAACAAAACTTAGGATAAAAAAATACAAATATTTTGATTTGCATGGCAATTTAATCAAACTCATTAATAGTCCCCCCGAAGGGTTGGGACTAATAAGGCCAACATTCATAAATAAAGATTTTGGGAATTTATAGGATATTGGGTGTAAATTAGTGTATTTAAGATTGGGTGTAAATTAGTGTATTTAATCTAGGAAGATTCCAATATTTGGGGAATTTATAGGATATTGGGTGTAAATTAGTGTGTTTAATTTAGGGAGATTCAATTGGGTACTTGCTAGGATGGAACTAACCAAATGCTTAGTAATATTGGCCACAACCAATAGTTGAAATCTATAAAGGAATGAGAGAGTAGACATGGTTTTCACAAACCAAAATTGCATTGAGTGATCTATTTAACTAGTGTCATAGTACACATATAAATACATCAATCTTTGTCTTAATATAGACACACTATCTTACCACACTAACAAATTCTTAAGAGAATATCTCAACCACACACCAAAATAGGAGTACTCAACTATATCTGTCATGTCCTCATTTTTGGATTCCCCTCTTCGAGAGTGGAAATGACTTTCGTGGCTTGTCAATGAAGAAAAAGGGAGTCAAAAGGGGTTATTTAACGTCACTTAATTAAGAGATGTTATGTATTTAAAGTGACATTAAGAAAATAAAGTAACTTTAGATTAATAAGCGACTTATCCATTATTAAAATTGACTTTTAATCTTAAAGTGAAAGTGAAAAGGGGGATAAGGTTTATATTTGATCGTCAAAAGGAGTTACATTTGATTTAGTAAAAAAATGGACAGTTTTAGAAGACATGGAAAAATGATAAAAGGAGAGGTAGAGCCTCACTTTGGCATTATGATTTGATCTCTCATTTTGGAGTGCTCTTGGAGCCATTGTTTCGTTAGGGTTTAGCAAAACTCTTCCACTTTTGGTTTGGTTTCAGTGGTGCAATATCCACCCTACCTAGACAAGGAGGAGGATCCATATGAGATCTTCTTTGGAGCTTCAGTTTGGGTTTGTTTTCAGTTATAGGGATATCGGCTTGCACAAAATATTTTATGAAACTTATCGGAGGAGGTCAATTCCAATTTTGCAGGTACAAGAGGGTTTCAGAAGGCCTATTAATGACACCCTTCCTGGTTGAAAACGAGGGTCCTACGAGGCCCCGCTAGACACCCAACCTTGTCACGTAAGGACCTATGCAGATTGAAGATTGCTACATAAGGGTTTCGGGAGGCATCCTCACTGGTTGCATGTAATGAGACTCGTGAGACCCTACTTGTTGCCCAGTCTCGTCTTTCGAGGGTCGTTGTAAGGAGTTGAGTTTGCATCAGGCCAATTTGGGTCAGACCTGTGAAGGTTTGCAGTGGGAATGGATTGTCGTTTACATAACAAACAGTGCAGGAGCAATCTGTGTAGGGATAGGAGAGCCTTGGATAAGTTGACATTATCTCTTGGCATCATTCCAGGTTTTTGTTTGGGTTTGTAGTGTTGCTGAAGCTGCTATAGAAGCCATTAAACTTCAATTGTTGTTGTGTTTTCAATGTCCATTCATAATAAAGGATTGCAAATGTTGTCTCTTCTGTTATTTGTGTACTTGGATTAACAATATGTTGATGGAGCTTTATTTAATGAAATGCATGCAAACTATTTGTGGAAAGTCATATATCATATTTTTGCATAACCTATGTATGAGTATAAATTGTTTAACAAAGGTAATACACCAACATCATCATACTTTACACAACAAAACACTTGAATCTATCCTAGTATAGTTTGGGGACATTACAGTGGACCTATCAGAGCTGGTGCCCTTCCCAACCTGTGTGTGCATTCCATGGATGAGGGTCTATTAAGTGTTTGATGAAACCCAAGCAAGAAACTGCCAAATTACTACAACTCTATAGAAGCCATGTTGAAGTTGCTTAAGAAGGCTAATAAAAAACATCCGACTGAAGTTTTGAGGAAGCTGGAGGAAAATAAATACTTGTCTAACTACTAGAAGTATCTAACATTGGATGAAGATGTATGTGCATTTTTATCCTTCAAAAGCTATTACACCCTCATACAAGGAAGCTGCCTCAAGGATTTGGTTGAGGATTATTTTAAAAGCATAGGGCATGAGGTAAAGAAGGCATGAAGGACAGGTGGATGAGCATGCATCTAGCCATGAGGAGGATGTGTGCATAAATGAAGATCAAATAGTAGCCTATGATACATCATTAGAGTTATCCGATGAGGTTGATGACACTAGTGTGTTGGATGGGTATACCTCTGACAGATCAACAAAATATGAGGATGCAACATCTTATGATGACTATGATGAATTGTTCCAATCAGCCCATGTTGCGGATCCACCATCTCTCACTATGCATGATGATTATGATGAAGGTAGTTCAAGCGTGATAACACCTACACAAGATGAGGATTCAACACCATATCTCATTTATGATGTCGATGATCATGAGGATGTGACTATACCTCAACATGATGATGAAATTAAATAAATATCCTTAGCATGGAAAGAGTTGGAAGAATGATTATTGGTCAAGGAAGAACATATTATACAAGTATTGATGAGGTCAGACAATGCTCATAAATTTATTGAAGACCTTATGTGGAAAGCCCAATTGGAGGAGAGGAAAAAGGGACTTGTACATGGAGTCACTAGTTCCCAATTGCGCATCATCAAAGAGACACTAGAGAAGATGAAATATGATTACATGCAATTGTTCATGGATAGGGACCTTGCTATTAAGTTCGTTGAGGATAAGGAAAGGGATATTGAGGAGCTTTGTTACCAATTTAGTTTTGCATGACCTTCATCGTTGACAACAAAAAAGACTCCATCATCTTTGGCAACAGTGACACATGAGGGCATGAGTTGCATTCATGATCTAAGGGAGGAGGCTCTTGTGACAATTCTGCTCAAATAATGTTTAGAGTTGCAAGTGTTTGAGGAGAGGTTTGACACAAAGATTTTTGACCGTGCACCTATTTTTCATTGCAGTGATCATGAGTCATTTCTTATGGCTCAAGGCTTAGCTACAGAGGAGGTAGTTGAGAAAATTCCTTGTGGACCAACCATCAAGGAAGTATATGCACCAGTTGTTGGGAGAATGGGTATAGGACAATTATGTATACATCACTCTGGGGTCCAGATTCAGTTGATATTAGTGAAGTGATTAATACATGGGAACATATAGGATATAGTGTGGTGCATGATGATATAGTGATGTGCAATAGTATACAAGAATATACAACTATTTACAATGGTGTACAATGTATTTTTGGGATGTTTCCTTCATGGAGACCTCCAGACAGGGACTTCAAACAAATCATTGAGTTTGGTTCACCCAGGATCGATGAGTTGATGGACGAGCTTCATGGAGAGGAATAATCCTCGAAGATTGATCTTCGATTGAGATATCACCAGAGAAGGGACAGAGAGTAGGATACCAACATGATTACTCTTAGATGCTACCTTGAGTTCTTGGTCATACCATTGGGTTGGCCAACACACCTGACACTTTCCAGTCTTGTAGGAAGTGGCAGTGTCATATAGTGCTATATTCCTATGCCAATAGTATATTCAACAAGGCATGGATGGTTCACCCGAGTCAGTTAGGTGAGGCAGGAAGGATTATAGCCATGCCAGAGTTATTTAATTTGGCTATGTGGTCGGAGGACAAGAGGAGATCTAGATTGTATTGGATTAGTTCAAAGATATTTCAGCTGACAAAGTGGGGGATGACATTATCCACTACGGAGGTCGCACACATATAGTCCCTGATTCCACACTTAGGGAGAATATTATGAGGGCTATGTGTGATTCACCTTTGGCATGGTATTATGGGTATTCATATGAGCATGAGGCACCGTAGGTGACAAGGCTATTTTCCAGGGAGGTGTTTAGACTCCACAGATTACTTGAATACATTGAGAATGATCAAGATAATAGATTTCCCGATGCAGTTTGGTAGGAGTCGGACATATTAGCATGAACAAAGTTGATTCCTAGTACTTTGTTTCCACCGAATGATAACAGTCTAGGCATTTCTGGGCATTGGTTTGGAATTTCTTCCAGGAAATAAACTTTGACTCCCTCTGTGCAACATTTTCATCTGTGGAGAGTGCATCAGGAATGAATCCATCGACGACTTTCTCCACCTCCGGAGGATTTGAATTATCATCGGCAGGGATCACTTCCCTCTGTATTAGCTCTTATATGGGGGTTGTGTAAATAAGAATAGAGCACTCACGAGACATACACACATAGATACACAGGAGATGAACATAAAACAAATCAATCTTTTCATTTGACATTGCCTCAATTTATACATGTTCAAATGATTTTGGACCGTCAATCAAGTTCATAGATCAAGGGTTGATATTGTTTCTTCTTGATGCTTATTATCCTCCTGGTCAAGTGCATTTACTACAAGATTATCCCTAACACCTAGTTGCTTGAATCAGTTAATTAATTAACACTAACACTCCCCCTTTATTAAGAAACCCTTAAAACACCCATCTTATCTCTACATATTACAAACTTGGCCTTTCCAAGAGGCTTTGTAAATATATTGGAAGCATTATCATTTGTGTTGTAATACAATAAGTCAATCTCATTTGACTACATCTTTTCTTTTACAAAATGATAGCGTGTCTCAATAATCTTTGACCTAGCATGATATCACTAGATTGTTTTCTAGTTTGATTAAACTTCGGTTATCACACTTGATGACTATTGGTACTTTTTGTTTTTCTCCCACATCTTCAAGTATCATCCTTAGCCAAATTTCCTCACATGTGGCACTGCATAATGCTTTGTAATAAGCTTCGGTGGATGAAAAAGAAACAATCAATTGTTTCTTATCGCTCCATGACATGGTCCCTAATCCAATACTAAATGCATACCTTGTGGTATACTTTCTGTCATCTGGATATCCTACCCAATCAGAATCTAAGAAACCTGTCAACTCAACATTAAAAACATTAGTATATTCAATACCAAAATTAATAGTCCCTTTCAAATATCAAAGAACTCTCTTTGTTTCTTTCCAGTAACTCTCATGAGGCTTAGCCATAAATTGACTAAGAATGCTAACTAGATATGCAATATATGGTCTAGTTATAGTGAGATAATTCATACACACCACCAATTGTCGATACAAAGTAACATCCACCTCTTTTGTGTCATCATTATTGTTGATCTTAACATTATCTTCTAATGGAGTAGATATCGGTTTACATGTGTTCATATTTTACCTCCTGAGTACCTCCTTTTTATATTTTTTTTGTGTAATTAAGGTCTTACAATTGTCTCTCCATACCTCAAGACCCAAACAATAATGTAAATGTCCAAGTTCCTTCATCTCAAATTCATGTGACAACTTTATTTTGATATATTCAATCAACCCAATAGCACTTCATGTTATGATAAGATCACCCACATATAAAGAAATCAAATCAATATGACCATTCCCATCTTGATTGATATACAAATTAGGATCACTTTTACTTTTTATTAAACCTTGCTAAAGGAAGAAAGTATCAATTTTCTCATACCAAGACCTGGGTGCCAGTTTAAGTCCATATAAAGATTTCTTCAACTTGCAGACAAGATGTTCTTGACCTTGCATTACAAACCCCTCTGGTTGAACAAGATACACCTTTTATTTTAATTCTCCATTTAGAAATGTTGACTTGACATCCAATTGATGCAACTTCCAATTATACTTAGTAGCCAATTCAATCATTAACCTAATAGTATTCATTTTTACTATAGGTACAAAAGTGTCTCCATAGTATATCCCTTCTTTCTGTGAATAACCCTTGGAAACAAATATATCTTTTTTTTTTTATCTATACTACCACCAGCATTATATTTATACTTGAACAATCATTTT
>JASDQU010101703.1:31662-44313 GCA_032191745.1 Picea mariana
ACTTTATTCTTAGCAAGGATGAGGTCAATCCTTGTCTTCCATGCTCTAAAGTTAGAAGCTCCATCTAACTTGTTCTCAGACTTCATAGAGTTTGTCATGGCTTGCTTGACTTGGTCAAACCCTAGATTTGACCAGAAATCCAAAGTTCACGTCTTAGCCTTCTGAGAGTACCAGGAGATGCGCTGGGCTAGGGCGCACTGATCTATCAAGAGATTAGGTCAATCTCATCACTTAAGGTGCCTCAACAAGAGGTTTAGGGTTTCTGCAACTTCTTCTGCTAGCAACCCTAGCTGTAGTGCTTTTGGAAACTACTCCTGCTAGTAACCCTAGCGGCAGTACCTCAACGAGATCAATATCTAGCGGTTATGTTTCCTTCCAGCGTTTTAGGCTGACTGAAGGGGTGTAGGCCCATAACCTGTTAGAATATAGAATATGGTGTGCTCGTTTTACCATTAACGATACCATCATCACCCAACCACAGGTCGAAGCCTCCCTTCGAGCACCTTAACCTTGACCTGAGAATTCCTCCGGAAGCAAACCCTAGGCTAGATAGCCAAACAAAGAGTAGCACATCTCTCCCCAAGGATAGCGCAACACAAAAAGCTAATCAGATAGTCCAAACCCTAGCTAAGAGATATCCAAGCCAAATACTGAAACTTGCTGCTGCTGCAGCTACACCTGCAACCCTCCTCCAAACTTGCGCACCAACTGCAACTGCAGTGCGCACCAACTGGGAAAACTGTAGTCCTGAGATGTGTCAAATGAAAAATTGGTGCCCTGTATTTATAGTAATCCTGCCAGTTTACTGGGGCCGACTTCTCCTTCTGGGTATGTGTCTTTTCAGTATATTATTATTAATTCTGGCNTCTTCTCTTGGAGGCTAATAGCCTAATATAAATTATATTCTTAAGCCGACAAGGCTTCTAGGGTTATTATCCAATTCATTAGGGTTTCTCTTGCTTCCTGGAGTCTTCTATTCTTGTCAGGTTCACATGTAGAGGTAAATACCTCCCGCAACTACCATAATATTAACACAGTGGACCTATCAGAGCTGGTGCCCTTGCCAACCTGTGTGTGCATTCCATGGATGAGGGTTTATTAATTGTTTGATGAAACCTAAGCAAGAAACTGTCAAATTACTACAACTCTATAGAAGCCATGTTGAAGTTTCTTAAGAAGGCTAATAAAAAACGTCCGACTGAATTTTTGTTAGGAAGATGGAGGCAAATAAATACTTGTCTAACTACTAGAAGTATCTAACATTGGATGAAGATGTATGTGCAGTTTTATCCTTCAAAAGCTATTACACCCTCATACAAGGAAGTTGTCTCAAGGATTTGGATGAGGATTATTTTAAAAGCACAGGGCATGAGGTAAAGAAGGCATGAAGGACAGGTGGATGAGCATGCATCTAGCCATGAGGAGGATGTGTGCATAAATGAAGATCAAATAGTAGCATATGATGCATCATTAGAGTTATCCAATGATGTTGATGACACTAGTGTGTTGGATGGGTATACCTCTGACAAATCAACAAAATATGAGGATGCAACATCTTACGATGACTATGATGAATTGTTCCAATCAGCCCATGTTGCGGATCCACCATCTCTCACTATGCATGATGATTATGATGAAGGTAGTTCAAGCATGATAACACCTACACAAGATGAGGATTCAACACCATATCTCATTTATAATGTCGATGATGATGAGGATGTGACTGTACCTCAACATGATGATGAAATTAAATAAAGATCCTTAGCATGGAAAGAGTTGGAGTAATGATTATTGGTCAAGGAAGAACAGATTGTACAAGTATTGATGAGGTCAGACAATGCTCATAAATTTATTGAAGACCTTATGTGGAAAGCCCAATTGGAGAAGAGGAAAAAGGGACTTGTAGATGGAGTCACTAGTTCCTAATTGCGCATCATCAAAGAGACACTAGAGCATATGAAATCTGATTACTTGCAATTGTTCATGGATAGGGACCTTGCTATTAAGTTCGTTGAAGACAAGGAAAGGGAGATTGAGGAGATTTGTTACCAATTTAGTTTGGCATGACCTTCATCGTTGACAACAAAAAAGACTCCATCATCTTTGGCAGCAGTGACACATGAGGGCATGATCTGCATTCATGATCTGAGGGAGGAGGTTGTTGTGACAATTCTGCACAAAGAATGTTTAGAGTTGCAGGTGTTTGAGGAGAGGTTTGACACAAAGGTTTTTGACCGTGCACCTATTTTTCATTACAGTGATCATGAGTCATTTCTTATGGCTCAAGGCTTAGCTACAGAGGAGGTACTTGAGAAAATTCCTTGTGGACCAACCATCAAGGAAGTATATGCACCAGTTGATTGGGAGATTGAGTATAGGACAATTATGTATACATCACTTTGGAGTCCAGATTCAATTGATATTAGTGGAGTGATTAATACATGGGCACATACATGATATAGTGTGGTGCATGCTGATATAGTGATGTCTAATAGTATACAAGAATATACAACTATGTACAATGGTGTACAATGTAATTTTGGGACATTTCCTTCATGGAGACCTCCAGACAGGGACTTCAAACAAATCATTGAGTTTGGTTCACCCGGGATCAATGAGTTGATGGACGAGCTTCATGGAGGGGAATATTCCTCGAAGATTGATATTCAATTGAGATATCACCAGAGAAGGGACAGAGAGTAGGATACCAACATGATTTCTCTTAGATGCTACCTTGAGTTCTTGGTCATACCATTGGGGTTGGCCAACACACCTGAGACTTTCCAGTCTTGTAGGAAGTGGCAGTGGCATATAGTGTTATATTCCTATGCCAATAGTATATTCAACAAGGCATGGATGGTTCACCTGAGTCAGTTAGGTGAGGCAGGAAGGATTATAGCCATGTCAGAGTTATTTAATTTGGCTATGTGGTCGGAGGACAAGAGGAGATCCAGATTGTATTGGATCAGTTCATAGATATTTTAGCTGACAAAGTGGTGGATGACATTATCCACTATGGAGGTCGCACACATATAGTCCCTGAGTCCACACTTAGAGAGAATATTATGAGGGATATGTGTGATTCACCTTTGGCATGGTATTCTGGGTATTCATATGAGCATGAGGCACCGTAGGTGACAAGACTATTTTCCAGGGAGGTGTTTAGACTCCACAGATTACTTGAATACATTGAGAATGATCAAGATAGCAGATTTCCCAATGCAGTTTGGCAGGAGTCGGACATATTATCATGAACAAAGTTGATTCCTAGTACTTGGTTTCCATCGAATGATAACAATCTAGGAATTTCTGGGCATTGGTTTGGAATTTCTTCTAGGAAATAAACTTCTACTCCCTCTGTGCAACATTTTCATCTGTGGAGAGTGCATCAGGAATGAATCCATTGATGAATTCCTCCACCTCTGGAGGATTGGAATTCTCATCGGCAGGGATCACTTCCCTCTGTATTAGCTCTTAGATGGGGGTTGTGTAAATAAGAACATAGCACTCACGAGACATACACACATAGATACAGAGGAGATGAACATAAAACAAATCAATCTTTTCATTTGACATTGCCTCAATTTATACATGTTCAAATGATTTTGGACCGTCAATCAAGTTCATAGATCAAGGGTTGATATTGTTTCTTCTTGATGCTTATTATCCTTCTGGTCAAGTGCATTTACTACAAGATTATCCCTAACACCTACTTGCTTGAATCAGTTAATTAATTAACACTAACACTCCCCCCTTATTAAGAAACCCTTAAAACACCTATCTTATCTCTACATATTACAAACTTTGCCTTTCCAAGAGGCTTTGTAAATATATTGGAAGCATTATCATTTGTGTTGTAATACAATAAGTCAATCTCATTTGACTACATCTTTTCTCTTACAAAATGATAACGTGTCTGAATATGCTTTGACCTAGCATGATATCACTGGATTGTTTTTTGGTTTGATTGAACTTTGGTTATCACACTTGATGACTGTTGGTAATATTTGTTTTTCTCCCACATCTTCAAGTATCACCCTTAGCCAAATTTCCTCACATGTGGCACTACATAATGCTTTGTACTAAGCTTCGGTGAATGAAAAAGAAACAATCAATTGTTTCTTACCGCTCCATGACATGGTCCCTGATCCAATACTGAATGCATATCTTGTGGTATACTTTCTATCATCTGGATATCCTACCCAATCAGAATCTGAGAAACCTATCAACTCAACATTAAAAACATTAGTATATTCAATACCAAAATTAATAGTCCCTTTCAAATATCAAAGAACTCTCTTTGTTTCTTTCCAGTAACTCTCATGAGGCTTAGCCATAAATTGACTAAGAATGATGACTGGATATGCAATATATGGTCTAGTTATAGTGAGATAATTCATACACACCACCAATTATCGATACAAAGTAACATCCACCTCTTTTGTGTCATCATTATTGTTGATCTTAACATTATCTTCTAATGGAGTAGATATCAGTTTACATGTGTTCATATTTAACCTTCTGAGTATCTCCTTTTTATATTTTTTTTGTGTAATTAAGGTCTTACGATTGTCTCTCCATACCTCAAGACCCAAACAATAATGTAAATGTCCAAGTTCCTTCATCTCAAATTCATGTGACAACTTTATTTTGATATATTCAATCAACCCAATAGCACTTCATGTTATGATAAGATCATCCACATATAAAGAAATCAAATCAATATGACCATTTCCATCTTGATTGATATACAAATTAGGATCACTTTTACTTTTTATTAAACCTTGCTAAAGGAAGAAAATATCAATTTTCTCATACCAAGACCTGGGTGCCTGTTTAAGTCGATATAAAGATTTCTTCAACTTGCAGACAAGATGTTCTTGACCTTGCATTCAAAACCCCTATGGTTGAACAAGCTACACCTTTTATTTTAATTCTCCATTTAAAAATGTTGACTTGACATCCAATTGATGCAACTTCCAATTATACTTAGTAGCCAACTCAATCACTAACCTAATAGTATTCATTTTTACTACAGGTACAAAAGTGTCTCCATAGTCTATCCCTTCTTTCTGTGAATAACCCTTGGAAACCAATATAGCTTTTTATTTATCTATACTACCACCAACATTATATTTATACTTGAACAATCATTTTGAACCTATAGAGCTTTTGTACTGAGGAAATTTTGTCAATACCCAAGTTACGCTTTTAATTATAGAATCGTATTCTTCTTTCATGGTATCCATCCATTCTTTGTGGTCTTTAGCTTGTTCATAATTTAAAGGATCCACTACATTCATATCTTGAGTCATTAAGGCATAGTCTTTATACCTAGCAAGGATCTTAGATTGTCTTGTAGTTCCCCTTAGTTCTTCATTACTCTGTGGAGTTCCTCCACATCTTCTAGGCATGCTTTAGCTACTTGTAGTATCTATGATGCTTGAATATTCACCTTGAACTTGTTCATTTTCTTATTTGGCACTTTCCTCATTTTCTTTAGGAAGATGCCATATATCACAACCATCCTCTTTGGGTACTTTATCTTCATTGTCATGAAAAAACACATCTCTACTTGCAAATACCTTATGAGTGCAAGGATCAAACATTTTACAATATTTTTGAGTTGTACAATAACCAATAAATATGCATTTGATTTCCTTGGAATAAAGATTTATTCTATATTCTTTTGGAATATGAGAAAATGCTTTGATCCCAAAAATTCTCAAGTAACTAACTTCTAGTTTATATCCATAAAAAGATTCAAAATATGTTTTGTTCTCTAAAATTTTTGTAGGACTTTTATTTTTCGGATACACAACATTACTTATTTCTTCAACCCAAAAACCATTAGAAATATTTTTACCTTTCATCATATTGTGAGCACTTTCAACCAAGGTTATGTTTTTCCTCTCAGCTACTCCATTTTGTTGAGTGTGTGGAATTGTAAATTGTTGTTGAATCCCATTTTTTTTGGAATACCCGATGAATTCCCCTGATGTGAACTCTCCTCCTTGATTTGACTTGAGAATCTTGTTGTGCCTTCCTATTTTATTTTCAACCATATTCTTGAATTATTTAAAATATTAAAAACATCACTTTTCTTTCTCATAAAGTAGATCCAAGTGTATCTAGTTCTATCATCAATGAAGAGAAGGAAATAATATGCTCCTCCAAGAGATGTAGTTATCATGGGTCCACAAACATCAGTATGCACTAGTTCAAGAATTTCATGTTTCTTTTTATTTGTGTCTGTAGGAAACAATTCCCTATGTTGTTTATCTAATGCACATCCTTCACATTCAATATGTTCATTCTTAAGCATTGGAAGAAACTCCACCATTTATTTCTTCTGAAGCAACATAATATCATTATGGTTTAGATGTCCATATTTTTTATTCCATAATTCTTCCATTGACATAGTTTTTTATGCCAACGCTTGATGATCCCTCCTTGTAACATCAAGCTTATATAGTCCTCCAACTATTGATCCTATTGTAATGACTTTGTAGTGATCCTATATGTCCTTCATGCCACACTGTGACTTAACAAATTCAACTTTTAGATCCTAATCTACAATGGTGGATACTAAAATTAAATTCTTCTTTATTCTTGGTACATACATGACATTATGGATTTGTTTCACCTGACCAATACACAAGATCACACATACATATCCATACCCTTTAATTTCATGTGATATATCATCTCTTAGATAAATATGAGAACCATTACTATTTTCATGATATGTATCAACATGGATGATTTTAGGGGCTAAATTTCGCTCATGGGCTAATTTTCCATGGTTTTTCCAAAAACGAGATTTGCTATTTTTAAAATGATTTGCCCAAATTCTATAGGATAAAATTATTTTACCTCAAAAATCGCCAAAAGTTTATAAAAACTATATAAAATCCTTATAAATTTGAATATTTTTACAAAAATCTCGCCAAACATTTATTGTTGGAATATGAAGGATTAGTAAGATTCACCAAGGTTTCTACATTTTAAAACAAATTTCCATTCTTAAAATCATCCCTATGTATCAAACCAAATCCTATTACATGAAATATGAATTGAAGCACCATAATAAATAAACCAAGCATTAACATCATCGGTTTTTGTTGATAAAGAAACATAAAACAAACAATTTGGGGTTTTTTAAATCATCACCTACCATGGCACCTTTATCAACAAAATTTCCTGAATGTTTATTCTATTTGGACTCATTAAACTTCCTTCTCCTACAATGTTTAGCATAATGTCCAAACTTACCATAGTAGAAGCATCTGTCATTCCTCTTCACATTTGTATTTGTGTTTGGTGGTGCCTTGCCTTGATTTGGTTTTGTATGTGTCTTGCCTTATTTATTCATTCTCCATGGATTTCCTTTGTAGGGTTGTTTCCATTTCACCACTAACACCATATATTAATTGTGAGATCTGCTATTGAGATTATTTCTATGTTCCTCCTCTTGCAAAACAATACCTGTCAATTCATCAAAGGAAGGGGCCTTTTCCCTAGATGCACGACCAATGATGAACATTTTATATTCATCCAACATGCCATTTAATGTGACAGTGACCAGATCAATACTAGAAATATTCTTTTTGATATCACCTAGCTTATCTTTCAACTTTTTGATTCTAGAAAATAAATTACTGATATTTTCATTCTCTTCCATGTTTATTGAAATAAGCTTACTCTTCAAAAGCCACACAATTTGTGTTCTTCATCTCATACAAACCTTTGAGTGTTTCCCAAGTTTCATGGGATGTTTTACATTCTCTGATGTGGGGAGTGATATTGTCCTTGAAGAACATCCTCAGGAGCACCTTCTCTTTTGTCTCTCGTTGCTCCCAATACTGAACTAAGGGTGTGAGGGTGGTTGTTTTGTCTTCGTCTCCACATAAAATCAACCAAACGTTGTAGCCTTCCATCAACGTTTGCAATTTAAACTTCCAATTTACATAGTTTTCACTCATTTATATAAGAATCTTCCATAATATTTCCATCTTTGAAAGCACTAAAATATCTACAAAATGATCTAAACTCTAAGACCCAAGAGAGAAAATATACAATAATCAATGATCCAAATAGGATAACAAACTAATTCTAAAGGACCCAAATCACAATATTTCTAGATAACATATTCTCTTTACAACTTGCACTCTCTCATAATCCATACAAACATTTTCCCTCACAAATAAACACCATATTATCCCATTACCAAATACAACCAGACATGAATACAATGTCATATCAATTCAAGTTTTGTAATTGCATATAACACACACCATCACAATTTTTCCATGTCACTTTTTTAAAAATCGTGCTTTATACTTTTTACAAAATATTATAATTACTTTTATGAGATCACATTTCACTCCTACTCATTATAACAAATCAACATACAAATTTACCCACAACACTTATACCTTGAATCATTGTGCCTCTATTTCTTGCCGGTGTGTGGGATCCTCCTCCTTTGACAAAAATCGTAGGCCTCTTTCAAATAACTGGTGAAAGACTCGAACTCTGATGCACTCTACCACATGTTATACCGCATGTTCTACCACATGACTCCTCTACCATGCAGCCTCATGTTTCTCCTCTACACAGAATTGTTCTTTGCACAATGGATGATAACTGACAAAACTTCACTCATCCCCTTGAAACGTCCAAAAAACACTCATATCATCCCTCTGGCTCCCCTACAATGTCGCCCAACAAGAAATTTTCCTAGGCCAAGTAACCCCACATCTCCTCTTTCACAGGGCATCGTCTCCTCTACACTTCTATGCAACATGATTGCACATGGGCTCTTCCTCTATGTGCATGAATCAACATTCAATAGTATTAGATGTTCATTTAATAACAACAACAGATCCGAGAAAAACGTCGGTCATGAATCCTCCTACATGATGACTCATTGTTCAACACATCCTCAACCTCACTTTCAATGCTTCAACAACATCACGACCCTTATAACTCTCACAACCCTCATGACTTTGATATAGGAAGAAACTTTCCTAGCAACAACTCGTGGCTCCTCATATTGGATTTACACAAGCTTTCCTACCCTCAGCTCTGATACCAAAATAAGCACAAAGCACTCACAAGAAAAACACAATGAGAGACAGAGGAGATGAACACAAAACAACCTGATCTTTGCATTAGACATTGCCTCAATTAATACATGTTCAAATTATTATGGATTGTTGATCAAGTTCATAGATCGAGGGATGATATTTTTTCTTCTCTATGCTTCTCAACCACTTGATCAAGTGCATTTACTACATGCTTATCCCTAAAACCTACCTACTTGACTTGGTTGTTTAACTAACATTAACATGTGTTGTGGGATAAATACGAGAATGATGAGTATAGAGAAATTGGCACTTCCCACTTCATCATGTTGTTCACTTGTACAGGAACTCGATAACACACACTCCAAACCAAATCCTCCACACAAATTTTCACCATTGCACCGAGAAAATCCCTCATTTTTAACCTCAATTTTTTTTTCCAGAGCCACCCAAAGAAACTTTCTTTACTAAGAGTTGAACACCAAAGAGAATACTTCAAAGAATCGATTCAAGCTCTTAAGCCATTCAATTCTTGAAAATATTGAGTAGTGTTGGATCGTGACGTCCCCTGTATAAATTGGAGAGTAAGAATAGGGAAAAAAAAACCTCATCCCCAACCTTCAAATCCTGAAAATAATCGATGCCTCCAAACCCTCGATTTGTTTGGACCTTGTAAATAAAAACAAAATGATGATAGAAACTTTCTTTACTATTATATTTTTTTTTTTTTACCTAGGAGCATCCTCCATGTTTCCAATGCATATCACAATCCAAGTACAACTCCACTTGCAAGCCAGAGATCAAGTCTCAGTTCTCACAAATTCATCACATCTGAACTTGATCTCAGTTTATCTAACCTTCTCTTTACAGATCTAACAAATATAAACAACAAATCTAATCTTAGCTAGTGGATATGCTATATCTACCACTAATCTCAACAGGTCTACAGACTCAACTTTGACTTTTTCCTTGAAAAGGCAGGTTGCACAAACAACCCATCTTCTCCAAATAGTATCTCTATTGCATCTGTCAAAACACCTACGTAGGGCAAGGAGCATTAACCCATCAACAATCTCATGGATCCCCTTGTTGGATGCCCTTCTCCTTTATCCAGTTGTCAATACTCAACACTCAATTTTTAACAATAACACCACCCCAAATTTGCACTTCAAGATCATGGAGATCATGGATATTTCTCTACACCTATGAGTATAACCTCTACTCAAATAACAAACATAAAAATGCAACTCTTCTAAGCTAACTTTCTATTACTACAACACTAAAAGCTTATCTTTTTCTCATTTTTTTTTTAGCTCTAAAAGAGTTCTTCTCTAAGAATTCCTCATCACATAATCTTCTCACCTCATAAACCCCATAGACTTTGATACCACATTATAAAATAAGAGAAGATTGTTGCCACAAAAACACTGTGTAGATTGTTCTTTATATCAATGTAATTGTACACTTATAAATACATGAAGGTTTCACCTAAAATTACACACATTGTCTTATCACAACTATAATTAGTTGAGAGAATATTTCAACCACACACTAAACTAGGAGTTAATTTAGCTCTCATCCAATAATCTCCTAAAACTATTCAAGAAGGTTATTGATGTAGAAACATTTTTTACTTACAATAATCAATACAATAGCAAACTTACTTGACTAAATATTAGCACACAAGACAAGTATGAGTTAACTATTCTAATATAGTTTTTATATTACATAGTATTGCTAGGCAGGGATACAAAAAATTAGGAAGAGATCATGACACACATGATCAAATGCTTCTACTTGTATGTTTTTTGTGGAATCATGTACAATTGGTGCCTTCTTCTGCATCTTCAACATCTAGCAATTGTCATAGTAGTCAATTCTAACAAATAGTGTACTCACATATTAAATTGACTAAGTTCAATATGTTTCTTTTACAAACCCAAAGAAATTTCAATATGTTTAATTGTCACTTGCGCTGACTATCCAAGGATATTGATTGTGGAACTAAACTATCCATATGTAATCAAGATTCCCAAGTAGTGTAAAAAGACAGTGACGCATATTGTAGTTCCATCCTTTGATCTTATAGTCATCCCCTCTAGACACAATGAATGGTTGAGACTTGTGGAAATACATTCCTTTAATTGGCCCATCATGCTCCTTAAATCTGTGTATGAGTCTTCCCATCCAATAATACATATATGAATAACCCCATTGTGAAGAGTAGCTAGGATCCATGGCCTCTTTGTATAAAATATTCACCCCTTTACCCTATTACTCTTGGTCTGGAATTTGGTTAACATTGCAAACAATCTCCCAGCCTAACTCTAAAGCACTCTCATGGGGAAACGAATAACCCCTTGTTCTCTACAAAAATCCTTAGAACTTGATCTAACTGACTAACCTACAAATCCATCGTAAATTTTCTAAGCACTTTGTTTTCTCCTCTACGAACCAGGATTCTATCTTGAATAGAAGGAATGCACAACTGCATCCCAATCAACATATCAATACAAAGAGTATTCACTACGAACCACAATTCTATATTGAATAGAAGGCATGCATAACTGTAGCCCAATCAACATATCAATACAAAGAGTATTCAATAGGACACCATGTGCATCATTGGTTCCTCACAACTTCTATGATTGCAACAACAAATTGATCTCTTTCCTCTTTCTTCTTGATTGTTGTAAGAAATATGCATATATTTCTTCACATGACAACTTTTACAGCCTAGGGATACTCTACATAAAACATATTGGTCACACCACCATATGGCATGTTCATTAAACGATGGAAAAATAACAACAATATTTGTTGATTGTCACATGCAAAACATAGAAGAAACTACTCTCAATACAATTCTACTCTCCTACTTACACTAATCCTATTTATGCAAATTGTACAGGATGAGCAAAGAGGGAAACTCCAAAAAAGTGGAAAAATCCCACGATCACTAACCATCACGTATGGTTATATCATTGACCAATCATGTAGGATGTGTAGGGGACTAAGTAAACCTGGTGCAGAGAGTCAAGTTCGTATAAGCTTTGATACCGCATAGAGAAATGAGAGAGTAGGCATGTTTTTCACAAAACAAAATTGTATTAAGTGATCTAACAACTTTTCACATTCAACTGGATTTAACAACCTCCTATAACTTAGAATAAAAGGCTCATGTAGAGACAAACTCTACATTGCAAAGACCAATACAATAACAAACATCTTCTAGTACAATGAAATCTCACACATTAAACTATAACACAAGTAAACTGATCCGGATTTATTTTCGGCATGAAATGAGAACGGGGATATAATAAAGAAATGCATAGAGATATCATAGATATCCATTAATATAACAGAAATGTATCAGAGATGTAGCCATAAACACATATATATAGTAATACATGATTTCTATTAATTAAATAAATGTACAGAGACTATAAAAATACAGAGTGAAAGACTCGCTAGAATGGTGGCAGCTTATCTTTGAGAAGAGATGTGACGGCTACTCGCATTCGCAAGAAGCTGATTACAATGAGGCTCTGAAGGAATTTTT
>JASDQU010101703.1:44413-56557 GCA_032191745.1 Picea mariana
CCATCATTTCAGTGCAAGCACACTCAAGGGGATCTTCCCCAATCTATATGTGGCTAGGTTTAGTTCCCTTCACCATCCACCATGTAGAATAACTGCAATGGTTGTGGATTTGAGGCATTCCTTGACTCATAATGGACTCTAAATTGTATTATTTGGACATCTTGGGTGAGGATATGGGGAGTTTCATCACGATATAGTGTTTCGCCTACCACCCATAGCCCATCCTGTAATTATTTCTAGTTATCTCTATCATCATGGACATTTGGATCAACGACTTACATCGACTTACATGCCAATATTTTTAAATATATGTGAGATAGATTAAGTAAAACAATGTTATATGTTTGTCTTATTGCAAAGAGGTTCTTACCATTTAAAAAATCAATGTCTTCGGCAACAATTCCATCTGACATGAAAGAATCCCCATTGTAATATTTGACCTTGTGTCATCATCATCATCATCATCATCATTATCATCACCATTGTCATCATCATTGCCATTGTCATCATCATCAACATTGTCATCGTCATATACATGGTCATCATCATCATCATCATTGTGATCATCATCATCGTCATTGTGATTTTCGCAGTTATCATCATCATCATCATCATTGTCATTGCAATGGTCATCATCGTCATCGTCATCATCACCATTATCATCATCAATGCCATTGTCATCATCATTGTCCTGGGTAGTACTCTGTCCTGGGGAGATCAACATATTCCTGAACCAATAGATGAAGTCGTCGATATACAGACAATTTCTTATGACAGGAAAATGAAAGTTGTGATGAGAAGAAAAATCAAGAAAATGAAGCTCACACTTGATAACACTCTTCTCATAACCACGAAGGAAACATTGTTTTACACAGAAAATGCCGAAATGACTGAGCTAATCGGAGAAGGTATGGCCATAACCGATGCCACTTTAGACAAGGAAAAAAAGGATGAAAGGGAGGTAGTTGCAATGAAGAAAGAACTGGACCTTCTGCGACATCAAGTGGAGTATTACCAAAATTCAACACAGGCAGTGGTACTCTTGAAATGTGAGTTCTGATAGATGTATGCGCAATTCACCAAGGAGAGAGACCTCTTCACCGCTCACATAGCGGATTTTCAAGAAGATACCCTCATGGGGTTGGAAACATGTAAATACATGCAACGATGGTATGAGTGTTGATTTTTCAATAAGCTAGGTTAAGCATGTAGTTCATTCCAATTTTTCATTTGTCTTAACCATAAACAATAATGTTGCAGCAACCAAGATCACAAGAAGAAACACCATGCACAAGGACACAAGAAGTATCCTGGGAAAACCTTCTTAACAAGGAAAGAAAACCCAACCAAATCCTAAGTTATATTCTTCAAGAGAAAGACCTTCACCACCAATAAGACCTAGCACACAAGGAGGTGCTCAAACCCTAGAAGACTAGCGCCCAAGAGAGGTGCAAGCTTTTCCCAAGAAGATGTACTTACTGAAATTTCCAAACTCATGTGAAAGATATGATTCCTCAATGGGGAATTTACCTTTACTTATACTAGACTAAGCCTATCAACATAAATGTTTATTGGCACAACAGGGCCGACCTCACTAGCTTATAATATAATTAATATTAACTAGATTAATTATCTTTTACATTAATTACTAGTCACATTAAGGTGGGGCTGACTTGTACCCTTTACATTACAGTTAGGGTTATAGGAAGGTCTGACTCTTGAAAAATATAGCAATGGATCTGATACACCCACTTGTGCTCATCCACTAGGGGCACATCCATAGGGATGTCCATATCTCTGGCTTACTGCATTACATTGAAGAACCACTTCTTCACTAGTGCTCAACCACTAGGATCACGTTCACCTGTGCTCGTCCATATGCACATCCACTCAATAGATCTTCTTTCCCACTACATTACATAGGAGATTCATCTGGAGTTTCTCGTCAAATCTTCTGCTCAAAGGAGGCTAATACATCATCTTCATTTTTGTTCTCACGACGATGCACCCAACACTTTGGGATTTCACACGTTCACCTTGTGCTCAGCCACAGACATGTCCAAGTCTGCAGATAACCTTTCTCACTGTGTTACATAGGAGAGTCATCTAGAGTTCTTCTTAACTCTCCGTATGAAGAAGGTCATCTCTACGTTCCAGCTCTGTCTCAGATAGAAGCCACACACCCTTCTCAGGGGATTTATCTTAGGTTTGTAAGATGGAGAATGTCTCACATAGATGCAATGATCCACATCTCACAGGTTTGTAAGCTGGAGAATGTCTCACATAGCTGTAATCAACAACACTCCCTCTCAGCTAGGGAGGCATTTTCCACCAGTCCAAGTCTCACATGGATGTACTTTGAACTTTGTCTTGGATGGAGTCATCAACACTCCCTCTCAACTAGGGAGGAATTCTTCACCAAGTTAGTTTGGTGAAGATGTTTGCAATCTTCTCATGTGTAGGAAGGTACTGCATGTGTATGATTTTCCTCAGCATCATATCTATGATATAAGGATATTTCATCTCATCATGTTTTGATTCATCGGGAAACAATGGGTTTTCAAGGAGCTTTACGCACGGCTCTTGGTTATCATCAAAGGATCCATCTCATGGTTAAGTAAATCTGTCAGAATCTTGTGAAACCACATTTCTTCGCACACTCAATGCTATATACTCTGCCTCTGTGGTACTCAAGGCCACAGAGTTTTGTTTCATGCTACATTAGGAAACCATGGAAAAGTTCACGGTAGAACAACAAACGGATGTGCTCTTCCAGTTCATTATACTTTCTGCTCAATATGAATCAACATATCCTGCAAACTCAAGTTCACACTGGAGGAATATCTCAGGCCATATCCAAATGTGCCTCATAGACATCTCAATACATGTTTAGTTGTTGTCTAGTGAGTATGTCTTGTTTGACTCATGAAATGACTAATCACATTCATTGTGTGGAATGAATCAAGTCCGGTGTTAATTAGATACATCAGTGATCCAATCAGTTGTGTATCAGTCTTGTCTGAATCATCATCAATGTTTTTCTTTGAATCCATCATGGTGGATTTTTCATTCCGTCATATTGAATTTCTTTAATATTTTCACTATATATTTTCCTTGACTCAAGAAAATCTCATCGGTCCTCTGTCATACTTCTTGTCCCAAGAAGTAGTGCATCATACTCAGATTCTTCATCTTGAATTCATAATTCAATGATTACTTGTATACAACAACAAGGCTTTCTGAATAAGTCATCAAAATTAGGCTCTCGTTACCAACATTGTAATAATATAGGTTTGGATCAACAACACTCTTGCTGAAATCCAAAGTCATCAAGAATCTATCTATCTGATATAGTTTCCAACTCATGGATGGTAGTACGGATGGAAGTGTATCAGGTTTATTGGATCAAGTGTATCATCATAGAAAACTCCCTCTTTTTGTGAGAAACCTCTGGCTATAGATCTTGTTTTTTATTTATCGACACTTCCATCAAATGCATGTTTAATCTTATAGATCCACTTGGAAGTTACCACAAACTTCCCTTTTGGTCCCTGAATAATATCTTATACATCATTCTTTAATATATATTGGTATTCTTCTATTATGGCATCTTGCCATACCTGTTCTCCTATTGTTTCTCTAAGACAAGGAGTGATCTAGGTGGATATCAATGGCCACCCACCTTGTTTGACTAGCTCAAAACAATTTTCTGGCAATTTTGACAATTTACTATTTTTAGCAGTTTTTAACTTCTGGGGCCATTTTGAGGGCCTAAATGAAGGTTTTTCGGGATCGAGCTCCTCAATAATAATCAAAAGCATCATTGAGCCCCAAAAATGAATCTCCTCAACGATACCTTTCCAACAGGCTATCACACGCCTAAAACGGAGATTGTATGCAAAAGTTATGACCTCAGGAAGTTGATGTACTAACTTACCCAAATGGAGCCCACATGACTTTTGACACTTCATCTCCTAGGGTTAGGTTTTTGGATGTCTAGGGTTTTTGTAATTCTTGTTTATTGTAAAAATGCCTTCAGAGCCTCATTGTAACGATTTTCTTCTTGTGAATGAGCGCAGCCGTCACATCTCTTCTCAGAGATAAGCCGCCACCATTCTAGCGAGTCTTTCACTCTGTATTTTTACAGTCTCTATACATTTATTTGATTAATAGAAATCATGTATTACTGTATATCTGTGTTTATGGTTGCATCTTTGATACATTTTTGTTATATTATTGAATATCTGCGATATCTCTGTGCGTTTCTTTATTTTATCTCCGTTCTCATTTCGTGCCGAAAATAATCTGGATCAGTGGTATCAGAGCAGGCTGCTCTTGATCATTTTTTCAGTGCATGTCCTCGATGAGGTTTGAGTATAGAAAGTTGGGTCTTGAGCTTGTCTCTCTTGAAGACAATCGCTCTCGCACACCCAAGAAACCCTTAATGGCAGAAGAAAAGAAAAACGACGGAGCAGGCGATCCTATCAATCTGTTGCTTGAGCAAGCTCTCACGCGACAGAGGGATGAAATGATGGAGAATTTTTCCCACATCCTTCAATGCCTGTCGATAACAGCAGGCACATCTTCATCAAGCAGTCACTTTGGAGGCACCTTGCCTTTCAAGGTACAAGTTAATTTTGATATTCCTGTATTTGAAGGACAGATAGATGCAGAAGCCCTAGAAAAATGGTTAACTCTGCTAGAAGGTTATTTCTCTGTTCACAATTTTTTCGATAAAGAAAAGATCACCTTCGCACTCCTTAAATCTCTCCCTCATGTCAAACATTGGTGGGAAACTTACTGGGAGAAAAGTTCCATAGAGGAGTCTAGAATATATGGGGCCGATCCCACTTTGGATTTTTTTGTGGATGCGGTAAAGGAACAGTATTACCCTGTTGGAAACTATGAGGACCAATACATGAGATGGACCACACTGTGGCAAGAGAGGGGCCAAGCAGTTCTGGAGTTCACCAATACCTTCCATACCTCGCACACCNGTCTAGAATATATGGGGCCGATCCCACTTTGGATTTTTTTGTGGATGCGGTAAAGGAACAGTATTACCCTGTTGGAAACTATGAGGACCAATACATGAGATGGACCACACTGTGGCAAGAGAGGGGCCAAGCTGTTCTGGAGTTCACCAATACCTTCCATACCTCGCACACCAAGATGGGTATCAAAGACTCCGAGTGACATTTGGTTCTGAGATATTGGGGGGCTCTACACAGATACATCCAGACTGGAATGGATTTTTTGGACATCTCATCACTTGGTGCTGCTTATCGATATGCTGTTAAAATCGAGTAGAAATTTAAGCACCAGAACAAATAGGAGCTCGGGTCTGCAAATCCGCAACAACCAAAGTATGACAAAGACATCCCTAACCAATAGTCTCCCGAAAACCAGTCCAAGACACAGGAAAAGAAGGGTCACGGGAAGACAAAGAAGGACACCATAAAATGGTGCGATTTCCACAAAAGCCTCTGGCACAACACCAATGAATGTCGCTCAAAACAGTCATTGGTGGCCGAGATCAAAGACAAGGAGCCAAACTCTGGTTCAGAATCTGATTCTAAAAATACTAGTAAAGGACAGATCATTGACGCAGACCCCACTGCTATTGTCGTGACTGCAGCAATTCAACCAGAAGAACCAACAGATCCCAAAGAGGGGGAACACCTTTTTCATTCACAAATGTGGGTGAAGGGGACCCCACTTCATTTTATTGTTGATAGCGGAAGCCAGAAGAACCTCATCTCAATAGAGGTCATCAAACAGTTGGGATTGTCAACAACACCACACCCACAGTCATACAACATCAGGTGGCTTCGCTAAGGATGAGATCTATGTGTCATCCAACAATGTCGATTGTCATATGACATCCATCCCTTCAAGGATGAAGTATTATGTGATGTTTCCCCACTGGATGTCTATGATGTTCTCTTGGGCCAACCATATATGGGGAAGCGCCATGTTGTTTATGAGTCTCGACCTCGTAGTGTCATTGTTACTTTGGGGGGTCATCTCTACAGAATAATAGAGGTAGTTCCGACTACTATTCCACTTAAAAAGTGCCGCAAGGTAGTATCTCATACTACAAAATTTAGCTTCTTCACAATCTGTTCAAAAGAAGAACAGAAGGACACTGCAACCATTACAGCCTCACCCCAAGAACCTTCTATCCAAGAGAAGCAGGTCGAAAAGGCTGCAGAAAAGNTTAAAAAGTGTCGCAAGGTAGTATCTCATACTACAAAATTTAGCTTCTTCACAATCTGTTCAAAAGAAGAACAGAAGGACACTGCAACCATTACAGCCTCACCCCAAGAACCTTCTATCCAAGAGAAGCAGGTCGAAAAGGCTGCAGAAAAGAACAAATATTCCTTCCGCACACCATCCTCTCATGTATCTCGACTTTTTGAACAGCCTCAGCCTCAACAAGTTTGTGACAGACTTCCACAAAATGAGCAGCGCGACATCTCTGGCAAGACAAGCAACTCGCCAAGATGTAGATTCAACAAACGCTTTTCCCTCTCCCCCGGGAACTCAATGCAATGGAGACCATTTCTTCCTAAGGAGGAAGGATTGATCCAGGTGGATATCGGTGGCCACCCACCTTGTCCGACTGGCTCAAAACAATTTTCTGGCAATTTTGGCAATTTACTATTTTTAGCAGTTTTTAACTTCCAGGGCCATTTTGAGGGCCTAAATGAAGTTTTTTCGGGATTGATCTCCCCAATGATATTCAAAGGCATCATTGAGCCCCCAAAATGAATATCATCAACGATACCTTTCCAATGGGCTATCACACGCCTAAAACAGAGATCGTATGCAAAAGTTACGACCCTTGGAAGTTGATGTACTAACTTACCCAAATGGGGCCCACATGAATTTTGGCGCTTCATCTCCTAGGGTTAGGTTTTTGGATTTCTAGGGTTTTTGGCATTCTTGTTTATTGTAAAAATTCCTTCAGAGCCTCATTGTAACAATCTTCTTCTTGCGAATGAGCGCAGCCGTCACATCTCTTCTAAGAGATAAGCCGCCACCATTCTAGCGAGTCTTTCACTCTGTATTTTTACAGTCTCTGTACATTTCTTTGATTGATAGAAATCGTGTATTACTGTATATCTGTGTTTATGGTTTCATCTCTGATACATTTCTGTTATATTATTGAATATCTACGATATCTCTGTGCATTTCTTTATTTTATCTCCGTTCTCATTTCGTGCCAAAAATAATCTAGATCAGTGGTATCAGAGCAGGTTGCTCCTGATCATTTTTTCAGTGCATGTCCTCGATGAGGTCCGAGTATAGAAAGTTGGGTCTCGAGCTTGTCTCTCTTGAAGACAATCGCTCTCGCACACCCTAGAAACCCTTAATGGCAGAAGAAAAGAAAAACGACGGAGCAGGCGATCCTATCAATCTGTTGCTTGAGCAAGCTCTCACGCAATAGAGGGACGAAATGATGGAGAATTTTTCCCACATCCTTCAACGCCTGTCGATAACAGTAGGCGCATCTTCATCAAGCAGTCACTTTGGAGGCACCTCGCCTTTCAAGGTACAAGTTAATTTTGATATTCCTATATTTGAAGGACAAATAGATGCAGAAGCCCTAGAAAAATGGTTAACTCTGCTAGAAGGTTATTTCTTTGTTCACAATTTTTCCGATAAAGAAAGATCACCTTCGCACTCCTTAAATCTCTCCCTCATGTCAAACATTGGTGGGAAACTTACTGGGAGAAAAGTTCCACAGAGGAGTCTGGAATATATGGGGTCGATCCCACTTTGGATTTTTTTGTGGATGCGGTAAAGGAACATTATTACCCTGTTGGAAACTATGAGGACCAATACATGAGATGGACCACACTGCGGCAAGATGTTAATATTATGGTAGCTGTAGAAGGTATTTACCTCTACATGTGAACCTGACGAGAATAGAAGACTCTGGGAAGCAAGAGAAACCCTAATGAATTGGCTAATAACCCTAGAATCCTTGTCGGCTCAAGAAGATAATTTATATTAGGCTATTAGCCTCCAAGAGAAGAAGTTGGCCAGAAATAATAATAATATACTGAACAGACACTATCCAGAAGGAGAAGTCGACCTAAGAAAATCTGGCAGAACCAGTATAAATACAGGGCGCCAGTTCTCATTTGTCATATCTTAGGACTGCAGTTTTCCCAGTTGGTGCGCACTGCAGTTGCAGTTGGTGCACAGGTTTGGAGGAGGGTTGCAGGTGCAGCTGCAGCAGCAACAAGTTTCAGTATTTGGCTTGGATATCTCTTGGCTAGGGTTTGGGACTATCTGATCAGTCTTTTGTGTTGCGCTATCCTTGGAGAGAGATGCATTGTCTTTTGCTTGGCTATCTAGCCTAGGGTTTGCTTCCAGAGGAATTCTTAGGTCAAGGTTAAGGTGCTCGGAGGGTGGCTTAAGGCCTATGGTTGGGAGATGAGGGTATCGTTGTGGTTAAACGAGCACACCATATTCTATATTCTAACAGGTTATGGGCCCACACCCCTTCAGTCAGCCTAAAACGCTGGAAGGAAACATAATTGCTAGATATTGAGCTCGTTGAGGAACTGCCGCTAGGGTTACTAGGAAGAGTAGCTTCCAAAAGCACTACATCTAGGGTTACTAGCAGAAGCAGTTGCAGAAACCCTAAAACTCTTGTTGAGGCACCTTAAGTGACGAGATTGACCTAATCTTTGGATAGATCAGTGCGCCCTAGCCCAACGCATCTCCTGGTACATTCAGAAGGCCAAGACGTGAAGTTTGGATTTCTGGTCAAATCTAGGGTTTGACCAAGTCAAGCAAGCCATGACAAACTCTATGAAGTCTGAGAACAAGCTAGAAGGAGCCTCCAACTTCAGAGCATGGANCGAGATTGACCTAATCTCTGGATAGATCAGTGCGCCCTAGCCCAACGCATCTCCTGGTACATTCAGAAGGCCAAGACGTGAAGTTTGGATTTCTGGTCAAATCTAGGGTTTGACCAAGTCAAGCAAGCCATGACAAACTCTATGAAGTCTGAGAACAAGCTAGAAGGAGCCTCCAACTTCAGAGCATGGAAGACAAGGATTGACCTCATCCTTGCTAAGAATAAAGTGCTGGATATTGTGAAAGGAGAGATCGTGAAGCCAGAGTTTAAAGAAGGAGAAGAGAAGGAACCGCAAAACGTTGCATCTATGAAGAAGTTCAAGGACGTTGACATCAATACCATGAGTATCATAGTGGATTCTATAAAATACCACTTGATACCCTACATCTCCCATCTTGAATCATTGAAGAAGATGTACGATGCCCTAACAAATTTCTTCTCAGTCAGAAACATTGGACAAATTATGAGTCTGAAGAATGAACTCCGCAACATGAAGATGAATGATGAAGACAGCATAACATCATACTTTGTAAGGATCTCCCAGCTAAGACATCAACTACAAGCTATTGAAGAGATCACTTTAGAAAAGGAATTGGTGAACATAGTACTCAATGGTCTTCCCAAGACATGGGATGCATTTGCCGCAAGCATGAACACAAGGAAGGAGTACCCGACATTTGAAGAACTTTGGGCTTGCTGTGCTCAAGAAGAATCAAGGATCAATGAAAAAGAGAAACCTCAAAAGAAGTACAACGATCAAGCCTTCACAGCAAGATTCAAGAACTTCAGAAACAAAAGGAAGGTTGGTTCAAGGAGGAAGTCAAATCAAGAGAAAGACATTTCAGAAATACAATGCTTCAAATGTTAGAAGTACGGTCACTACAAGAATCAGTGTCTCGAGCTAAAGAAAAGGAAGGAGAAACATGAAGCATCGATTGTCGAAGAAAAGGAACCTACAAAGAAGACTAAACAGGATGGAGGATACTTCTTCTACTAAAAGGTAAACAACACTCTTCTTACTCTCTTGTACATATCTTGCTTGCATCGTCTCTGTACATATCCTGTATATCTATCTCTCGGAAGATAATGTGTTTCAAGAAAGATTATACCTGTGAAAGAACAAATAAGATGAAAAGAATTATCATTAGAAAAAGAATGAAATATATCATGTGAAAGACATTACAAGATAAGACCGAAATCAGAATCAATCTTGAAGAGACTTGGAAAAGGCAAAGACAGAAAGAAGTCAACAATCGAGAAGAAACCAGAAAAAGACTTATGACATTCTATAAAAGACAACAAGACGGAAGCATGGACTCTGTTAGACAAGAGAACCAATCATATATTGCAGAAGATAATAAGGATGCAGATGGAAGCATGGACTCTATCATATATTGCAGAAGACAGTAAAGATACAAATGGAAGCATGGACTCTATCAGACGAAGAGAGTCGATTATATGCACTCTTACATGAAGCAAGGATTAGGAGGGAGATAATCCTATGATCCATTGAAGATGACGAAATGTATATATATCCATGGTAGCAACCATGAAAAAGACAGTACGTGTTCAACTCAACCGCAGAAGAAGACCTCTTCAAAGAGAAGCCTTAAAGCATTCCTGGTTTTCCATCCAGATCCATGATCCTATGATAAAAGGAAGAAGTGGAATCTCTAGAACATGGAATCTACAAGAAACTCCATGGACTCAAATGAAAAACATGAAGAAGAACATGATGTTGGAAAATATTGAACATACAGCGAGATTGTACAGACAACGTGATTGTTGGCATATATTGAACAAACAGTGAATGCGTGTTGATGATTGTTGTCATTGATGGCAAGTTTGTAGACAGTAAATGGTTGTTGTAATTGATGGGCTTGTATTAGACAGGTTGCAACAAGATCATGATACAATCATTATCAAAGTTTTGCGAGACAGACTGTGTACGGTTGGTTGTTCTGTAAATGAAAAAGAATGAAACTGTAAGAACATAGAAGAAGAGAATGTGTAGAGTGAGATTGAGCATATGCGAACTGTAAGATGAAATACAGAGCAGAAGAACAGAACGATAAAGCAAGCAAAAACATAGCAGAACGATAGAGTAGAGGAGAAGTAGAGCAGAATGATAGAGGAGAACAGAAGTAGAGTAGAACGATAAAGCAAGAAGAAGTAGAGCAGAACGATAGAGCAAGCAGAAGAAGAGCAGAATGACAGAACAATGTGATGCAGAGGAGACTTGCTAGATGGACAGAGAATGAGAAGAATTACAGAACAGAAAAAGAATGGTAAGAAGTGATTTATCTGCATAAATTGTATGTGTATTCATCCTTTAATTTTATAGGGAGGTTGGGAGGTGCTCGGGAGGACTGCTGTCCTCAGAGGTTCAAGTGGGTGCATGAACACAGGAAGTTGTAGCTTCCATCTGGTTGCAGCCAGAGAAACCAGGGTGGCAAGGTGGTGCTAGGGAGAACGGGTGTTCTTTGTTATGCAGGTTGGAGCCTGTGTAACTGGAAGTTGGTGCTTCCATCCATTTGGTGCTGGAACATTCAAGAAGTTGGTGCTTCCATCTAGTTGGTGTTGGAACATTCAAGAAGTTGGTGCTTTCATTCAGTTGGTGCTGGATTACCTAGGGAGTTGGTGCTTCCTTCTAGTGGGTGCTAGAGAAACCAGAGAGTTGGAGCTCTCAAACAATTTGCAGCTTGTAAAACAGAGGTAGTAGCCTCACATTGAGTTGGTGCTCAATTGTAAATGATGTACAAAACTGCAAAAGACTGCCTATCATTTTGAAGAAGAAGAGGTTTTCTCCCTTTATGGGTTTCCTCGTGAAAATCTGTCTCTGTGTGTACTTTATGTGTGACTGATGATTTTACTTTTACTATACATATGCTATATGTTGTTGATGATCACTTGAAGGAATATTAATAATTTTCAAAAAGGATAGATTATTGTTTAAGCTCATAAACAACTGATTCACCCCCCCTCTCAGTTGTTTTAGTATTTCCAACAATTGGTATCAAAGCCAGTTCCTTTTATTTAAAGGTAGATCTGTAAGCTTAAACATGACAAGTCATGAAGGGACTTCAACCTTTAAGCCCCCTCTGTTTGATGGAACAAATTTTGCCTTCTGGAATATTAGAATGAGAACATATTTAATGGCCTTGGGTGCTGATGTTTGGGATGTAGTAGAGACTGGATATACAAAGCCTGTTGTGCTAGCCAACAAGGATGATAAGTTAGAGTTTAGTTTTAACGCTAAGGGGATG
>JASDQU010101703.1:67441-104939 GCA_032191745.1 Picea mariana
GTTGTAGCTTCCATCTGGTTGCAGCCAGAGAAACTAGGGTGGCAGGGTGGTGCTAGGGAGAACAGGTGTTCTCTGTTATGCAGGTTGGAGCCTGTGTAACTGGAAGTTGGTGCTTCCATCCAGTTGGTGCTGGAACATTCAGGAAGTTGGTGCTTCCATCCAGTTGGTGCTGGAACATTCAGGAAGTTGGTGCTTCCATCTAGTTGGCGCTGGATTACTCAGGGAGTTGGTGCTTCCTTCTAGTGGGTGCTAGAGAAACCAGAGAGTTGGAGCTCTCAAACAAGTTGCAACTTGTAAAACAGAGGTAGCGGCCTCACATTGAGTTGGTGCTCAATTGTAAATGATGTACAGAACTGCAAAAGACTGCCTATCATTTCGAAGAAGAAGAGGTTTTCTCCCTTTATGGGTTTCCTCGTGAAAATCTGTCTCTGTGTGTACTTTATGTGTGACTGATGATTTTTACTTTTACTATACATATGCTGTATGTTGTTGATGATCACTTGAAGGAAGATTAATAGTTTTCAAAAAGTATAGATTATTGTTTAAGCTCATAAACAACTGATTCACCCCCCCTCTCAGTTGTTTTAGTATTTCCAACACATGAAGATTCCAAGAAAGAAAGAGGAACCAGAACAACCAATCATTGTACCAACCTGATATGAACTCACTAAAAGCAATCAAGTAGAAGAACTAAAAGTTGTGATGAAGAACAATGTATGGAAAACTTATGAAAGAATTGCAAGATCTAGAACCAGGGGTTCTACCAGATGGAGGGAGAAGACTATGATGATCACTTGTTCCAGTACACTAGACATATCACTACATGAGTCATTACACAGCCGCAACATCCATGAGTCGGAATTCTACATCAGTTGAATGCAAGGAATGTTATTCAGAGAAATTGAATAAAGAGCATATGAAGAGCAATCTCAAGACTTTGAGGCATACCAGAAAGATACTCCTGTATGCAGACAAGAAGAAGACTACTTGGCAGAGAACCTCCAATGCACAGTAGAAGCGTGGTGAAGATTTCCTATAAACATCAAGATGACTACTCAGAAGATCAAATCTCATGATGACAGAAGAAGTATCACATGGATATGTTCCAGTTATCCAACTATGATAGACTCTATTGTTTAGATCTACATGAATCCTTCATAGTATTTCAGACTAAAGTACAAGCATTACATTATCCATGATGAAGTCCAGAAAGGAGAAAGCGATTATCCAATACATATCTCCACAGATGAGCAGATAAGCATACATTTTGGATGAACTTGCATACTCAAGCTAGAGCTTGTGGAAATAACTCTCTTAGCTGGAAAGGAAGACTCTTCAAATAGAAAGAAGGTATGCAAACATTTATTTTTTGTGATTGAAATAACTCTCCAGTTAGGAGGGAGCATTGAAAATGTTGTTTATAGTCCAGATTGGACAGATGCTTTCCTGTTCGGAAAGTGGATTGATATTTTTGATGGATAGTGGCTTCCCATTGTTGTTAACATGGGAGGCAGACTGATTGTTGATGTATCATAGACAACGACTTCCCATTATGGGGAGTGGTCTAGGACAGTCATTCTTCTTGGCAGTCACTCTGAGTAGTGGTCAAGTAGAATGGTCTGCCTCGTCGGGCAGGCATTCTTTCGAAGTTCACAGTTGTGAGAAGTTTCAAAGAATCATCCATTTGGAGGTTGATGCAGGATGGACATTCCTCGAGGGCAGACTCATTCTTTCCAGGTTACACTTGTTTAGTGTCGGAGGAATGGCCCAGGGTGGGAAATGGTCCGGACAGTTACTCCTCGAGGGCAGACTCATTCTCTCCAGGCTACACCTTGTTTGGTGTCGAAGGAATGGCCCAGGGTGGGGAGTAGTCTAGGCTCAACAATCAGGGATAGTTATTCCTTGAGGGCAGACTCATTCACTCCAGGTTACACCTTGTTTGGTGTCAGAGGAATGGCCCAGGGTGGGGAATAGTCTAAGACAGTCATTCCTTAGGGCAGACTCATTCCCTCCAGGTTACACTTTGTTTAGTGTCGGAGGAATGGCCCAGGGTAAGGAATGGTCCAAGTATTTCTCGAGGGCAGACTCATTCTCTCCAGGTTACACCTTGTTTGGTGTCGAAAGAATGGCCCAGGGTGGGAAATGGTCCAGGTTCAGAAATTGGAAACAATCCTTCTTCCTTGGTTGAGAAGAATAGGGAAGATAGCCCAGTGTTGGTATTCTATATTGAGGGCAGACATTCTTTCAAATCTCACAGATGTGAGTGAAAGATTGGCCCAGATGATTATTATTGATGTTATATATTGAGGGCAGGCATTCTTTCAGATCTCACAGATGTGAGTGAAAGATTGGCCCAGATGATTATTATTGATGTTATATATTGAGGGCAAACATTCTTTCAGATCTCACAGATGTGAGTGAAAGATTGGCCTAGATGATTATTATTGATGTTATATATTGAGGGCATACATTCTTTCAGATCTCACAGATGTGAGTGAAAGATTGGCCCAGATGATCATTGTTGATATTCTATACTGAGGGCAGACACTCTTTCAGATCTCACAGACGTGAGTGAAAGATTGGCCTCGTTGATTCAGTTTTATGATAACATTGTTTCTATGTAGATGAAGACTACTGTGGTGGCAGAAATTATTTCAGATCTCACAGATGTGAGTGAAAGATTGGCCCAGATGATACAGTTTTTATCATAACATTGTTTATATGTAGGTTGCTATTTGTTATGAAGGATAGTTTGTGAATGTGTTTCACAAAGTCTGAGTAGTTGTGTACTACTGGAATAGACACAGGTGTGTTCTATAAATTTGTACCAGTTGTCATAGGAGATTATCCAGTCGGATAATAATGACAGGTTCTCGTGGTTCTACCAGTTGAATGGTTTTTTGTGTTCAAGACCATTATTGTTCTAATTACCTTGAAGACTATCAACAGTTTATTGGAGATGATGATCATTCAGATGAATGATGAACAGAGATTTTTCAGACAGAAAACAGTTCAGAGATTTTACTCCTCTTGTATCACTCTATGGTGAGAGTGACTTATTCAACATCATATTACTCAGATGAAGTATGGTTTCGAGAGATGATGCAGCTGATAGTGATGGTGATGCTCATGATCTAGTCTAGATGACTATATTGATGCTACCGGGTAAATGGTATGTTTTGTGCTCAAGTCCATTACCTGTAAATACCTCTCTAGCTAGGAGGGAGTGTTAATATTATGGTAGTTGCGGGAGGTATTTAACTCTACATGTGAACCTGACGAGAATAGAAGACTCCTAGAAGCAAGAGAAACCCTAATGAATTGGCTAATAACCCTAGAAGCCTTGTCGGCTCAAGAAGATAATTTATATTAGGCTATTAGCCTCCAAGAGAAGAAGTCGGCCAGAAATAATAATAATATACTGAACAGACACTATCCAGAAGGAGAAGTCGGCCCCAGCAAATCTGGAAGAACCAGTATAAATACAGGGCACCAGTTCTCATTTGTCATATCTCAGGACTGTAATTTTCCCAGTTGGTGCGCACTGCAGTTGCAGTTGGTGCGTAGGTTTGGAGGAGGGTTGCAGGTGCAGCTACAGCAGCAACAAGTTTCAGTATTTGGCTTGGATATCTCTTGGCTAGGGTTTGGGACTATCTGATCAGTATTTTGTGTTGCGCTATCCTTGGAGAGAGATGCGTTGTCCTTTGCTTGGCTATCTAGCCTAGGGTTTGCTTCCGGAGGAATTCTCAAGTCAAGGTTAAGGTGCTCGGAGGGTGGCTTAAGGCCTATGGTTGGGAGACGAGGGTATCATCGTGGTTAAACGAGCACACCATATTATATATTCTAACACAAGAGAGGGGCCAAGCAGTTCCGGAGTTCACCAATACCTTCCATACCTTGCGCACCAAGATGGGTATCAAAGACTCCGAGTGACATTTGGTTCTGAGATACCGGGGGGCTCTACACAGATACATCCAGACTGAAATGGATTTTTTGGACATCTCATCACTCGGTGATGCTTATCAATATGTTGTTAAAATCGAGTAGAAATTTAATCACCAGAACAAACGGGAGTTCGAGTCTACAAATCTGCAACAACCAAAGTATGAAAAAGACATCCCTAACCAATAGTCTCTCGAAAACTAGTCCAAGACACCGAAAAAGAAGGGTCACGGGAAGACAAAGAAGGACACCAGAAAATGGTGTGATTTCCACAAAAGCCCCTGGCACAACACCAATGAATGTCGCTCAAAACAGTCATTGGTGGCCGAGATCAAAGACAAGGAGCCAAACTCTCTATTAGAATCTGATTCTAAAAATACTGGTAAAGGATAGATCATTGACACAGACCCCACTGCTATTGTCGCGACTGCAGCAATTCAACCAGAAGAACCAACAGATCCCGAAGAGGGGGAGCACCTTTTTCATTCACAAATGTGGGTGAAGGGGACCCCGTTGCATTTTATTATTGATAGCGGAAGCCAGAAGAACCTCATCTCAGCAGAGGTCGTCAAACAGTTGGGATTGTCGACAACACCACACTCGCAGTCATACAACATCGGGTGGCTTCGCTAAGGATGAGATATTCATGTCAACCAACAATGTCGATTGTCATACGACATCCATCCCTTCAAGGACGAAGTATTATGTGATGTTTCCCCACTGGATGTCTATGATGTTCTCTTGGGCCAACCATATATGTGGAAGCGCCATGTTGTTTATGAGTCGCGACCCCGTAGTGTCATTGTTACTTTGGGGGGTCATCTCTACAGAATACTAGAGGTAGTTCCGACTACTGTTCCACCTAAAAAGTGCCGCAAGGTAGTATCTCATACTGCAAAATTTAGCTTCTTCACAATCTGTTCAAAAGAAGAACAAAAGCACACTGCAACCATTACAGTCTCACCCAAAGCACCTTCTATCCAAGAGAAGCAGGTCGAAAAGGCTGCAGAAAAGCGCAAATATTCGTTCCACACACCGTCCTCTCATGTATCTCGACTTGTTGAACAACCTCAGCCTCAACAAGTTTTTGACAGATTTCCACAAACTGAGCAACGCGACATCTCCGGCAAGACAAACAACTCACCAAGATGTAGATTAAGAAAACGCTTTTTCCTCTCCCCCGGGAACTCAACACAATGAATACCATTGCTTCCTAAGGAGGGAGAATTGATCCAGGTGGATATCGGTGGCCACCCACTTTGTCCGACTGGCTCAAAACAATTTTCTGGCAATTTTGGCAATTTACTATTTTTAGCAGTTTTTAACTTCTGGGGCCATTTTGAGGGCCTAAATGAAGGTTTTTCAAGATTTATCTCCTCAATGATATTCAAAGGAATCATTGAGCCCCAAAAATGAATATCCTCGACGATACCTTTCCAATGGGCTATCACATGCCTAAAACGGAGACCGTATGCAAAAGTTATGGCCCTGGGAAGTTGATGTACTAATTTACCCAAACAGGGCCCACATGAATTTTGGCACTTCATCTCCTAGGGTTAGGTTTTTGGATGTCTAAGGTTTTTTGCATTCTTGTTTATTGTAAAAATTCCTTCAGAGCCTCATTGTAACGATCTTCTTCTTGCGAATGAGCGCAGCCGTCACATCTCTTCTAAGAGATAAGCCACCACCATTCTAGCGAGTCTTTCACTCTGTATTTTTACAGTCTCTGTACATTTCTTTGATGAATAGAAATCATTTATTATTTCATATTTGTGTTGATGGTTTCATCTCTGATACATTTCTATTATATTATTGAATATCTGCGATATCCCTTTGTGCATTTCTTTATTATATCTTTGTTCTCATTTCGTGCCGAAAATAATTTGGATCAAGGAGGCTCAACATCAATGAAGTGGCTCATGATTGAAGGATAGCTTCGAAAATCTCTTTTTCTTTCTCGGGATGTGCCTTGAGAGGCTTGTATGTTTATCTTCCTCTTGTAGAGTGAGTGTAGGTAGGCCTTTTATGCCCTACTACAATATCTCTGGATATATCAATTGGAGCAACTAGATAAACTGGAATAATGCTTGTCTCCCTCTTAAATGTTGAAGGGGGAGAATATATTGTCTTACTGTCAACCTCCATCTGAGATTCTCTATATCTTTGAAAGACTATCTCTTCTTCAAGGACAACGTCTGTACTTGTCTCAATCTGTTTCTAACCAATGATGTCGATCTGGAATTTCTTTGAAGATTCACTATATCCTTTCTTTCTAAAGTATCCAGCTTGGACTTCTTCTCTTTGGGTACATAAATACGCTAGGCACCCAAATAACTTGAAGTGTTCAATCTCAGGCTTCATTCCAGTGAAGACTTCTTCAAGAGTTATGTTTTTCAAAGTCTGGTGAAGACTCTTATTCTTAACATATACTGTGTCATGCATGCTTCTACCCATAGAATCATAGAAGGATTCTGATAATGTATTATTGCATTGATTTCCCCAATGATGGTTCTATTCTTCCTCTTTCTCAAATAGTTTCAACTCCCTATGAGTCAAGTGGCTCCCTCTAAAGGATAAACATCTTCCTTTGATCTTAACTTGTCTGGAACAAGAAAACAAGAGGAAACAAAACAAGAATATCTCCTAAAGGAGAATAATGAGTGCATCTCTAGAATCAAAAACAATTTAAGGATTGTTTGTCATAGCTACAACACTTACTTGTAATGTAGCAAACTTTAGAAATATAGTTTAGAGGAATGACAATTACAACAATCAAACCTGGAGTCTTCACTTTCAGTGTGTTGTTCCTTTGAATGTACCGATATCCTTCCGGATCTATGACTTCAGCAAAAGGTTCCTTTGTCCTACAATTACCATCATGACAATGATACAAATAATATATATACAAGTGCATACCTGAGGGTGCTGATATGATTTTTCCAATGACACATGGTTGATCTCTGTCCTTTGACATATTCATGAAGGAGGTAGTCACAGTGTCACCTTTTTGTATCACCCACAATAAGTCTTCCTTTGAAGTCATGTCTTCCAGGAACTTGAAGTTGCTTGATCCATCAAGCTTATCTTCCATCATAGTTATGTTCATCATAATTTTAGATTCTTCAGAAACCCTTGTCAACTGGGATAGAAAACCTAATAGCTAGGCTAGGCTAGCACTTTTAGGTTTTGTTGGACTTATGACTGCCAAAAATAAGCCTTTGAAAGATAGGAGAACACTGGTAGGCTGAATATCTCCTTCAATGAGTTGCATAAACCCTAATTCTGAATTTTTTGCAGAATTTAGCGAAACCCTAGAAACCCTAGGGACAAAATTTCAAAAACCTCGGAATGTCACTCTGAGAGTCTATGGAGGTGCGCTGGAGGAGGCCATACTCTCCTATTCAAAAATTATCCCCAACGTTCAAGTATTAAGGGCCGAAACACCTAAGAAAAGAGGGTCATATGTTTTTTTTTGGAAACCCTAGGAGGGTCATACAGTTCTGCAGAAGAGGAGGGATGACTGGTAAAAGCTTGTATCTTGTGCAATGGGTTGTTCATACCTATTCTTTGATACCATGTTGATTTTTTAATAAGCTAGGTTAAGCATGTATTTCATTCCAATTTTTCATTTGTCTTAACCATAAACAATAATGTTGCAGGAACCAAGATCACAAGAAGAAACACCATGCACAAGAACACAAGAAGTATCCTGGGAAACCATTCTCAACAAGGGAAAGAAACCCATACAAATCCTTTGCTATATTATTCAAGAGAAATACCTTCACCACCAATAAGACCTAGCACACAAGAGGGTGCTCAAACCCTTTAAGACTAACGCCCAAGAGAGGTGTGCACTTTTCCCAAGAAGATGTACTTGCTGAAATTTCCAAACTCATGTGAAAGATATGATTCCTCAATGGGGAATTTACCTTTACTTATAATAGACTAAGACTATCAACATAAGTGTCTATTGGAACAACAAGGATGACCTCACTAGATTATAATATAATTAATATTAACCAGATTAATTATCTTTTATATTAATTACCAGTCACATTAAGGTGGAGCCAACCTATACCCTTTACATTACAATTATGGTTACATGTAGGTATGACTCTTGAACAATATAGAAAGGGATCTTATACACTCACTAGTTCTCATCCACTCGGGGCACCTACATAGGGATGTCCATATCTCTAGCTCACTGCATTACATAAAAGAACCACTTCTTCACTAGTTCTCATCCACTAGGATCAGGTTCACTTGTGCTCATCCACATGCACATCCACTCAACAGATCTTATTTTCCACTACATTACACATGAGATTTATCTGTATTTTCTTGTCAACTCTTCTGCTAAGAGGAGGATAATACATCATCTTCATTTATGTTCTCATGGTGATGCACCCAACACTTTGGGATTTCACATGTTCACCTTGTGCTTAGCCACATGCACGTCCAACTCTACAGATCACCTTTCTCACTGTATTACATAGGAAAATCATCTGGAGTTCGTCTCAACTCTCTGTATGGAGGAGTTCATCTCTATGTTCCAGCTCTGTCTCAGATAGCAACCACACACCCTTCTCAGGGGCTTTCTCTCAGGTTTGTAAGCTGGAGAATGTCTCACATAGATGCAATGATCCACATCTCACGGGTTTGTAAGTTGGAGAATGTCTCACATAGATGCAATCATCAAAAATAAGAAGGCACATCAAGCCTTAGAGTGGATATACTACATCAATGAAGTACAAAAGGGATGAGATACAAAAGAGCATGGCATCCTAGTGATGATGGAAAACAACATCTCCTGAATAAGGAAGGAAGTTGAATACTGGGTAAGCATGGTCCAAAAACCCTAGTAGAAAATGTAGAAAATATGGGAAGAATGTGAGAAAATTTGGGAGAAAATCAATCAAGAAATGAGGAATACCGACTTGCCAGAATTTGGTCCACTAGAAGATTTCGCTGATCTACGCGACATAGTTAAGCAGCATGCAATGATGAGTGGAAGTGAAACATAACTCAAAAATACTTTGCAAGGAAGAGCATATATATCAATATCAATATCATCAACAATTAGTGGTCAGTCGATAGGACACAATACTAGATCAAGTATGGAGAACCAAGACACAACTGTGAGGCTTCCCGTGTTTCATGGGACAGGAAGAGACAATGTAGAAAAAAAATGGTTTACATGTGAATCTATATGGTTTGTGAAGAGAGTCATGGATGAGGCATCTAAGATAGCATAGTTGGATAACACCTTCATATATAGAGCTCTAATGTGTGGTACATGAAGTACAAGTATACTGCGCCAATAGGACAAGCTAGGTCCCTGATGAATATCAAGAGATGTCTTCTTTAGGAGTTTCATAAGCCTAAGTTAGAATCATAGTGTATCACTCAGATCAAAGAGATCAATCAAAAATATGGAGAGCAGTGTGGGACTATGACCAATGGTTCAAAATATTGTTGGACAGACTGAAATTTCATATCCAATATGTCCAACATAGGGAATGTTTTATTCTAGGAATCCTACCCCACATTTGTGTCCTTCTCACCAAACAGAAGGTGACGAATTAGGCGGAGGTCATGGAGATTGTGATGTGCCTAGAAGGTACACTAGGAGGTGGTGAGACATCAATAGGGATCGTGCAAGTACAATATCATATCGCAAATATCACCATGTAGTTACAAGATATGGCTAAGTCTAAGGTGGTACACGAGCATGTGGTGCTGTACTATGTGCCACACAACAGGTCACCATAGGAAAAAATTTCCTATGCTGGGGAGATACATGATGACAGGCGTACCAAATCCATTTCCAACCAGACCTCAAACTGAGTAGTGTGATATTTGTAGAAAATGGGGACATATATTTCCTCATTTCCCAACACTCCAGAAATATCAAAAGACTACAGATACTCCATTTTGCGGGTTCTTCAAATCCATATGATGTGAGTAAGTGTCGGTCATTTAAGTTGATGCAGGAACACACTATAGATGCCTTTTGGGTCCAGGAGGAATATAAAGGTGGTTATTGCAGAGGCTTTGATAGATGAGGATATCAAGGAGGTCCAAGAGGAGGATATGGAAAAGGAAGAGAAAGAGGATATGGTGGTGGTGGAGGAAGACTGTATACCTTCTTTAACTGTGGCGAAGTGGGCCACATGTCATGATTCTATACCATAACATGTGCACTCTATGGGTACTACCATATTACAAATCATGTCACATAAGACTACCCAAATTTGTTGGAAAAATGGGAAGAGAAGAAGGTGCATTGTGATATGGTGACTGCAGATCCATGTATAGATCAAAAGCCAAAATAAGAAGTTGATGTATGGGTGGTAATATGAGGAGGTATTCATATGGGTATAGACTTAGAACATGGAGAAATTTTTAGTCAAGGCATCAAAGGGAAGATCAGGAAAGCGGTGCAGGGACCTCCTAAGTTTGATGCCACACAAAAAGATCAATTCCTACGTGGCATGCAAAGGGTGGAGGATAGAGCACGCAAAGAGTTACAATGTGCAACACAAATTAAAATGGAGGAATCATGTGTGCGCAAAGAGTTACAATGTGAAACACAAATATCACTGGAGGGATCCTACATGAATGAAGAGTTACAACGTGTAACACAAAAATCATTAGAGGAAGGTCATGTGCACAAGGAGATACAATGTGTGACACACAGGTCACTAGAAGAAATATGTAGATGCGAAGAGGCACAATGGGTTGAACAAAAGGAAATGGATGGAGAATACATGTGTGAAGAGTTGTGACACATAGCACAAGAAGAAACACAACACAATGCTTATAATGAAGAGGAATCAAAGAACCAAGTAAATGATTTCTTGCATTGTTTCCTTAAGATGTTAAGTGATCCTAAAGTTGCAAAGAAGTTAACCTATATGTTGACAAGATGTATGGGGGAAGAAGAAATCACTATAGCTACTTCTACCCCACTGCTAGAATGGGATATGTGCCAGTGAGAAAACAAAAGTGCACGGGAAGAGAGTTCAAGATGACAGCTAAACTCAGAAGCTATGAGGTGGGAAATGTCACGTTAGACCTAGGAGTCGATGTGAACATATTTTTGAAATATTGTAACTGTAAAGAGTATTCTATTTATTATTGAGTCATTATTCATTAGATCAATCCCCTTTTGTGGATTGGTCATGTCGGACATTGTAATTGACCAAATCCCCCTTTTTGGATTGGTCAAACCCTAATTATATTATGAAAATTAAGAAGTCGCCCCCCATGCCTAATTAAAGTGGTTTTAACCGCTAAGAAGACAAGTTGACCCTGCCCCAGTGAAGAGACACCTTTCCAACACCTCCCAACTAGTATAAATAAAGGAGGTTAGTGCCTCATTTGTACACTGACTCATTCACTCATCAAGTGCGCAAGTTTGGAAGTTGCATTTGGGAGAAGAAGGAAGAGAGAGGCGCATTGTTTAGTGTTGGATATTCTCTAGTGTTTTGGTTTATTGTCTTGGCATTGTATTGGCTATCTATATTAAGAAAGTTTTTTGTTGGGTTTTCTCCCCCATGAGGGTTTCCTAGGATAAATGTTGTGTATCTTGTGATTGTGTTTCTCTCAGTGATCCTATCTATNCAAGTTTGGAAGTTGCATTTGGGAGAAGAAGGAAGAGAGAGGCGCATTGCTTAGTGTTGGATATTCTCTAGTGTTTTGGTTTATTGTCTTGGCATTGTATTGGCTATCTATATTAAGAAAGTTTTTTGTTGGGTTTTCTCCCCCATGAGGGTTTCCTAGGATAAATGTTGTGTATCTTGTGATTGTGTTTCTCTCAGTGATCCTATCTATGTTATGGTTATCTAGTAAATTGAAAATAAAACTAATAATAGCTCAAAAATTAACATGATTTTAGAGCTAAGCTTAAGAGAGCACCTTTCAATAGATAAGCAAAAACGTCATTATTGTCGTACAAGAAAATTAGGGCATTTTGTTGGAGAGGAATTTTTGCCTAAAAAACATAAAGAAAAGTGTGCCCTACCCTAGTGAACCTTTTGGCAGCTTGAGGGCACCCTTTCAGTGGAAAAAGCCTCCACAAAGTCAAACTCTAGTTTTATTGGTACCAGAAAACAAGAAGTACCAGAAAACCAAAAATACCAGAAGTACCAGAAAACCAAGAAACCAGAACTAGTACCAGAAGTACTAGTCTAGATTTCAACATGTCAAGTTTCAAGGGGGAAAACTTGAAAATTTTGAAATCTAACAACTCCAACAAACTCGCCTCAGCCCAACGCATCTAGTCCCTGAATCAAAATTTCAAAATTTGAAGTTTAAAAAATTAGGGTTTCTCATAAAACCCTAAAGTTGCAGTCACCCTTGAAGTTTTTAAAAGGTTTGGTAATTATTACTGCTGCTACCAGATGGTGCAATTACCTACAAATACTATCATAGGTATGTACTCACATATGTTTAAATTGTTAAGCTTTAAAGGGTATTTGCAAGAGAAGGGATCTCTTGCCATAGATCCAAAAGGATCTCATATCCAACACAGAGGAATAATGCAACCCAGGTTTTATTATTCTGATATGCATCTATTTGTTAGGACATTATTTTGATCTAGGTTGCATGTTTAAGCCATGACCATCATACTAACTTTTGGTCTAAATTAAAGTCTAGGTATTAGATTGATTAAAATTGAGATCATAGAGTTTATTCTCTAACCCATCCTTTTGTCAAGATAACATATTGTTTTAGTACAGAAGATAGGTTGAAGAAAGAACTTGTCACTTTGAGTGAAGGAGACTTGAAATAAAAGCAACACACTCATTCTTGAGGACAAAACTCTAGTTTCTAGGTTTGATTGAGTAAATTGATAAGATTCAAAACTTGCACATGTCAAGAAAACACTATAGTTGAGATAGGAATCTTTGAAAAGTTTTATAATTGGTAGCATATGTGCATATTGAGATAAATTCCTATTGTAATCATTTACTAGATACAACTAACATCTCCTCTAGGAGAAACTTCTTGTGTTGCTTCCAGGCTACCAAGGAGGAATGCTTGATCAAAACACTAGAAGAGTCTTGATCTCATTTCATATTGTATTTCTTACTTTTGATCTTTATTTCAGGCAAGTCACAAGTGATAGCTCTAAAGGAGCTATTGTGATGATTATTCGTACTATTATTAATTACTATTATCAAAAGAGTATTATTCTTTCTTGATGTTTTGTTGACTAGATTCTAGTTCATAGGTGATAACCCTAAGGAAACTATAGAGAAGGTTGCAGAAGAAAACAAATTATATGGACATGAAAAATACTATGTACATGAACATATACATCCATGTACCAAAGAAGATGAAGAAGATGTTTTTTTTGAGATTCGGAGTATGTCATATGGAGATTGATTGTAAGGAGTAGAAGGCTCCAAATATAACCTAACATTAGAACAATAACTCACAGTAGACTTGTTCAAAGGATAATGAATCCACCTTGAAAGGAAGCAGGATCTGTTTGAAGTCTGACTCAACTTTTCATATTTAGACTTGGCATTCAACACCAAGTATATCCTATAAGAGATGATGAAGTCCTTGTAGACTCAGAAGAAATCAATAATATAGTGAGCCTGATCTCAGAAAGGTTCAGATGAAGAGACATATTCTAGGAATGGGAGACAGATGCCATGAGAAGACTAGATCGTAACTTCAGAGACTGCTAGGAGATATGAAATCTCCTGGAAGATTCCCTTGTTTCAGTGACAGAGAAGGAATCCAGTTAGAAAGACTGGGATATGGATTTTTCGTGAGACTAGAAGAAAAGTCAGTATTGACTTCCAAGATTGATCTAACAGATCAATCATGTTGCAGATGTACAAAGTCTAATGTGTGTCAAGAGGATTCTCCCAGCAAGAGGGAGAAGACTATGACGATACATTTACTCTAGTAATTGAAGAAATAGTTCCAGTATTCATGAAGACAATCATAACAACCATGATTCATATATAGTATGAGATGCAGGGGAGCAATCCCTATATTTAAAATTGAGTGGTAGTTGGTGTACTACATTAGTTGGGTCATGGAGACATGACTACAATAAAAGATAGAGTTACCTCCATGAAAGAAGAAGAGCTACCTTCAATATCAGTTATTGAGCCACTCTTAGTTTCAGATGAAATTGTTCTCGTGATGAAGTAGAGGAGTTTTTTTCATATTTCAATAGTCACAATGAGAATGGAGCAGCCATTCTCAACTTCAAAGAAACTATAGGTGCAGAGTCCCACTTCCAGAGGAATAGTTGCAGAGAGAGTAGAGGACATATGTTGTATCATGTTGTCATTGATGTCAAATGATTGATATCAAAGGATTGATGTCAAAGGATTGATTGATTGATTGATGTCAAAGGAACAATGTATTGTCATAGCATACTGATGTAATATGTATTGTCCTTGATGTGAATGGATTGATGTCAAATGGAATCATAGTCATATGATGTCATGCATAGATGAAGATGGATCAATGAGTTGTCATTGATATATGATGCATAGATGAAGATGGATCAATGAGTTGTCATTGATAGATGAAGATGGATCAATGAGTTGTCATTGATAGATGAAGATGGATCAATGAGTTGTCATTGATATATAATGTGTTAGCACCAGAAGTCACCTCTGGATTGCAGCAGAGGTAAGCCCAGTACCCATCAGTTTGTATGTCACAATGAATAAACTTAAGGGTGGTCTAATGGACACAGTCTCAAGATTATATCGTTTTAACTCAAAAAACTGGGCTGGCATGCATAGGCAAGTGAGGTCTTGATCTAATTTCATTCAGTAAATTGCAGTATCGTGGTGAGTAGGGGGGAGAATTTGAGGAGAATGAAATGGTCTGTTGTGGACATCCGGTCTTATAGAAACCTAAGGAGGAAAATATTCAAATACAAGATCCTCTTGAATTCATAATTTCAAGAAACCGAAAATGCTATGACAGTACTGCAATCAAACATACATTACAATACAGTCACAACAACCCAGCTAGATCATCCATGCCTGAGCTCTCAACATCAAAGGAAAAAGAGAACACAAGAAACTGGTTAAAACTAGTTGTAACATCATCGTGATCAAACCTCCATCACAAAAACATAACTACCCTCAACTGGATCCTCCATGCCCGAGTGTTTTAACGTAGCAGTTACATAAAGATGAAAGGAAACTGACTTTCATTAAACAAGAAGTCCCAAATACATATCATAACCAAAGAACTAGAGGCTTTGCTAAAACTTTACAAATCGGGAGCTTAGCTCAACCATCGACACTTACAAAATATAAAACATGAGTATATATACTCAGAACTGCTAACATCCCCTAGGGATGCAATTGGACCCCTCCATTCAAAGATTTGTGTTTCTTCTCCTTCTTTCAGACTACACAGGCTTTCCTTTGTCAGACGCAAATCTAAGACAATATGGGTTTTGCAGGAAAATTTTATGACAGGGTGACCTTGGGCTTACAACCCGCCTCCACGAACGGTGCTTCCATTCTTCCTATTTATGGTTTAAATGAGGTTTCAACCACCTTATTTGGATTCATTAACTTCCCTTGTTAAGATCGAGACAAGCCCAGACGTCCATGAGTTAAACTTGGCACCTTGAAACCATGTTGCCTTCATCTCTTGTTAATACAAACACTCTCGACCCCTTTGGTGTGGCTCTTTTCAACCGCCCCATGTGATTGCGGGTCATGAACTCACGCTTGTCCCACATGATGTTTCAAGGTTTATCATTTTGGGAGTTTTCACCCCATCTTGGCTTCAATATCACGATGCCTGAAATCGTGAAACGGTCACTGAGATCGGTGGGCAGACTCGCTTCAAAATGGATGGCCATGATCGTTGCCTTGATAATACGAAATGTCGACTATGCGAAGAGCACTAGCCCCTTTTCCTAGACATTCTTCCTTTGTGAACAGGTGCTAGGACCGTGGGCCCAATTTCTAGGAGCTTTCACGATTTTGCGTTTCGGGAGAAAGAGATGTTGCTCCTGGGAAACCTCAATTTCGCGAAATCATGAAATTGAGATTTTTCATTTTAGGGATTTGGGCTATGGGTGCACTTGGCGATGAGAACCCCGAACTCCCAATTCCTGAAATCGTCAAAGTCAAATCAATGACCCTCTTCTTCTCACAAATGGATGACCTAGATCTTCCCCTTTGCGAACCAGGATTTTGTGATCCTTGATGCATAATCTCTCAACATTTGAAATCTCGATTCCCACGCTCGCTTGATTCCATAGAAGACTGCTCTTAGTGTTGTGGCATGTAATAATGAATACTTGGACAACACGGCTAGGACTTGGGAAAAAACAAAGACTCGGTAATAGAGGAAAAAAGAGAAGTAATCGGCCATAGGGGTAATAGAAAAGATCGGGGCCGATATCTCTCAGGCAAACTTCGACAAGAAAAACCAGTCGACCAAAGGATGAAAGAAAACAACAAAGGAAAATATACGTCGGGAGGAGAAATCTATGATCGGTTCTCCACAAAAGGGGGAAAAGACAGGAAAAATCACAGACCTAGGCCAAAATCACCATCCACCAGAACATGACAAGTTTAATTGCTAACATTTGGCTCCATGGGGGATGGCATGCTCCCTACGAGCTACCAAGAACGCACAACTCCAGTGCCTTTATTTGGGTTGTGGAGTCTCCTATTTAAAACAAGAATAAACATAAAATAGGAACGATATTTACAATGGTGGGACGTCGACTGCGACTTTTAAACAAAAAACCTTTTCAAGAAGTGCCCATTTACAGGGCCAACAAAAACTTCACCACCCTCCAGATTCTACAACTGATAAGTATTATTGGGAAATGTCTTAGAAATATTGAAGGGTTCGATCCAAAGGGCCTCAAATTTACCATGCTTTCCCTTGTCTTGTCTGGGCGCATCCCATTTGAGAACTAGCTCTCCCTATCAGAAATCCTCTTTTCCGCTCTCCCTGTCAAAGGCCTGCTTGCTTTTTTGTTGACGGTCATGTGCTCTGTCCATCACTTGCTCTCTCATCTGTTGTACTTCTACCAGCTGATGAATCTTCCTGATCATATCATCGGGCTCTTCCTAGCGATCTTGGAAGAACTTTGCTACCTGCAAGGTGAGATGAGAGGGAAAAATTGCTTCAGTCCCATATACAAGTTGGAAAGGAGAGATGTCCAAGGACTGTTTAGTTGTCACTCTATCAGCCCATAAAGCAAATTTGAGCTTTGAATCCCATGCTTTATTTTTTTCCTATAACAGTCTTTTGATGATTTTGATGAGGCTTTTGTTAGAGGACTCTGCTAATCCATTGCCTTGTAGATAGTACGGGGTAGAGTGGATCAATTCAATTTTGAACTGCTCACAGAATCGGATCAATGGTTCAGCTTTGAAAGATGCAGCGTTATCAATGACAATTCTGCTCGGACAACCAAACATTTCTATGATATCCTCCAGGAAGCTGATGATTACCTTGTGGGACGCGCTCTTTAAGGGGATAGCTTCTATCCACTTGGTAAAATAATTTGTGGCTGTCAAGATCCATCTATGTTGACCGTTGGATGCAGGATGAATCTCCCTAATGAAGTCTACGCCCCACTGCTAGAAGGGCCCTGGAGCAATCACAGGTTTCAATGGAAGGGGCTTTAGCTTCTTCTTTCCTGAGAATTTCTGACATTTAACACAGGCTCTGACTTTTGTGAAAACATTAGTGAACAGAGTGGGATAGAAATAACCAGCCCTGAGAATATTGAGTCATCATTTTCCAAAAGTGATTCCCCCCACACAAACTGTCATGAAAGTCCGACATAATTCTTTGTGCTTCGTGTGGGTCTAAATATCTCAGAAGTACCCCCAAGGGGTCTTTCCAATATAATTTTTTACCAACAAGGCAGTATTTAATGGCTTTGAGCTTTAAATCTCTTGCCTTGTTCCTTTGCATGCCATCGAGGGGCCGCAACTCTTGTAGAAAATATATGACATCCTTGTACCAAGGGAATCCTGCTAATGGGGTGTTTGCCTGAGCATTTGTATCATATGGTTCAGCCTGCTGATTTTTTGAGCATTCGTTGATGAAGCTTACCCCCAAGGATTTGCAATTAGATTCAGCCAACATTCTGGTTAAACCTTGACCTTTAATCAATTTGGTGGGATTTATCTCTAGGTCAAATTAGAGGATTTTGGCAATCCATCAGCTCCTCCTTCCATCTATGTCCGGCTGGATGAGAATTTCCTTCACATCAGTTGAAGGGACATATGCACTGATTTTTTACTGCAGGACATAGACTCTGAAATCCTTGAGAGCATTAACCAAAGCGTAGGCCTGCTTTTCCATCATGTCATATTTTACCTCAGCATCTCTCAATGCCCAACTGAAAAAGGAGATGGGTTGCTCCAACCCTTCAACATTCCTCTGTAACAGAACAACCGCTACAATGTCAAATGAAGCAAATGAGAAAATAAAGAAATCCTTTGAGTAATTGGGAATGATAAGCACGGGTGCCTCAGTCAAGGACTTCTTTATCAGATCAAAGGAATTTCGAGACTCAATAGTCCATTTAACTTCATTTCCCTTCCTCAACATGGTTGTTATAAGCTTTTCCATCTCATCAAAATTTGAAACGAACCTCCTCAGAAAATTATTTTTTCCCAGGAAAGATTGGACTTCTTTCTTAGATCTTGGGAGTGACAAGGTTTGACTTGCTTCAACTCGGTTGGGATCAATCTTGACTCCTTCGACTGATACTATGTGGCCCAACAACTTTCCCTCCTTTATGGCAAACCAAGATTTTTTGGGATTTAAGGAGAGACCAAACTTTCTGCATTTCAGGAACACCCTTCTCAAATGCTCACAGTGCTCTCTGCCAGACATGGAGAAAACTATAATGTCATCCAGATAGATGACCACAAACTTGTCCCTTTCTCCAATGAAATCCATATCCATGGCTCGTTGAAAGGTCGCCCCTGCATTCATCAATCTAAAGGGAATTTTGGCATACATGAACGTACCCCAAGGAGTGGTGAAGGCCATTTTTTGTCTGTCCTCAGGCAGGACCAAGATCTGATTGTAGCCCAAAAATCCATCAATCATGGATATCCTTGATGCGCCAGTTACCCTTTATAATATGTGTTCCATTTTCAGCAAGGGGTAGTTGTCTTTCTTTGAGATCCTATTCAGGTTTCTGAAATTGACACAAAGTCTGATTTCCCCACTCTTCTTCCTTACCGAGACTAGGTTTCCCACCCACTCTGAATATTTCAAGGGTATGATGATTTGGGCATCCAGTAGCTTCTTTACCTCTCTTTCCATGATAGGAAGTAGCATAGGGTTTATCTGTATTAATTTCTGCCTAAATGGTTTGGCCTCCTCTTTCAGTGGAATCTTACGCTCAATGACAGTTGTGTCATATGTTCTCAGGTCTTCATAGGTCCAAGAAAAAACATCGGCAAATTCCTTTAATAACTCAACATACTTGGCCCTCTACTTTCTTGTCAAGCTACTTGACAATTGAAAAACTTTGGCTCCTTCTCAGTGCCAATGTTGCACTCAGCCACACCAGCATCACCATTTGAGATTTTACCCTTCGTTGCCACATCATTTTTTTCAAATAATCTTTCCAAAGGAACCAGTCCTTTTGGAATATGATTGTTGGGTAACTGAACAATATGATGGTCAAAAATTTTGTTCAAAAACACACCAGTATGAGGATTTATTTCGGGATCAGGATCTTGATCAATATGTAATGCTAAAAACTTGTCAACATACTCCAAGAATGTTTTGATTTCAAGATCATCTTCAAACACTTTCCAATGCTTGACATTGTCAGGTATAGAGGGTCTATATATCACTTCTACATCGTACCTGAGTTTAGGTGGCAGAGGAACTCTAAAATTGCTTGCTGAAACAACCAGAGAATCAGCCACAATGTTTTCTCCTCTTGGAATAAATGATATGTTGAAAGCTACGAAAAAACTGTCAATGAGGTCCCATACTTCATTTATGTAACTCCTAAGACGAGGGTGTTGCCCTGATAAATGTTTCTGATCTGCTGGATAATCAGTTTAGCATCTCCAAACACATATATCTCTTCAATCCCCATGTCCTTTACATCCCTTAAGCCCAAAACAAGAGCTTCATACTCTGCCACATTATTGGTAGCTTCAAATTCTAACTTGTATGACAGAGATGTGGTTTCCTAAGCAGAGGAAACAAAAACTACCCCAGCACCAACACCTTCTTTAGAAGAAGCTCCATCAAAGAACATTTTCCAAACAAAGGTAATTGGAGGAGAATCTTCAAGGAGAGAAATAGGCTTTCTTATTTCAAGAGGGGGCTCAGGAACGTCAGTGAGCTACAACAGACTGGAACCCAAATCAGTATCAAAGGAAAAGATAGGATGATTGGTAGGATCGGCTTCATCACTGATAATGTAGGCCAATTGAGCTTCTCTGCAAAGTCTCGTATGCTCCCCTCCAAAGACTGGAATGGTAGCATATGTGAGGTCCATCTGCAAGGTTCCCCCAAGTCTTTTTATCCAAGATCTTGACAACAACATGCCAAACTTGGGAGGAACATCAGCCACCAAGATATCCATGACCAAACTTTTCATGGGCAGCTGAAACAAGGTTACCACTAGATATTTGATGACCCAAAGACATTGCACTCTCCTCGAGTCAAAATAATACAAATCATGATAATCCTTTGAGACATCCAGTCCTAATTCTTCCATGACATTTTTGGGCATGATATTATGGGAAGCCCTTGAATCCATCAGACAGTTGTGCAACACCTTGACATGTATGTTCAGGGATGTGTAGAAGGGAGGGGATGAATCATCTTTGTCTTCTACCATAGGACCTAAGATGACTATAGGATTTTCATATTGGAGGTTTACTGAGCCTATGGAATGACAGGGTGGTTCAGGCTACAACAACTTACAGGGGGACCTTTTGAAGTCTTCATGCTTGACTAGCTCTGCCAGGGGGACAGGGATTCTGATCTTCTGAATTTCATGCTCAAAGCTAAAGGAGGAAGGGGGTTTTATAATTTCTCTCACCTATGGGACAGGGTCTTTGGCTATTGGTGAGGGATTCTGAGATTTATTTTCCTTAATGGTATTCATTGCATGCTTAGTAGGCTTCTCTGCTCTGGGAGGCTGAGCAGGGATGTCAGACTCTTCTATTTTCCTCTTGGACCAGAGGTTGTATTTGTTGAGACTGATATTGGCCTTTTTTCCCTTTCTTAGCTCATTTATTTGAATGTTCATGAGGGATTCCTCATATGTGGATTGAGTCAAATGGGGAAATGGGGAGGTGTCTCCAATACAATGAATTTCAGGGTCAAGCTCCTCTTCTTCCCTTTCCTCATCAATAACAAGGTTATTTTGAAGGGGATTATGAATTTTCTGATCGCTTCTATCTCTGTCCCTTTGCTCCTTTGGCATAATCTGAGGAGCATTTTTATTCGGCCTCTTGAAGCTGCCTCTGTTATCAGTATTTGGGACATTCTTATAACCTTGCTTCCCTTCGAATTTCATCTTCTCCATTTCTACAGACAAGGACTTCACCATCTTGGTTAATTCATCTACTTGAGGGTAGGATGCAGAAGAACTAGAGGTTGAGGCCTCAAATCTTACTCTTCCTCTGTCTCTGTCATCTTTGCTCCTAAGTCTATTAACTTCCAATACATTGGATTATACTTCCAAGGCTACATCTTGCATATGAGCCAGGAAAGTAGTTCTTCTTTCCCTGAGCAGGAGGCATAAATCGGGCTCAAAATAACTAGCATAAGTGATTTTGGCAGAGGCTTTTGTAGGCTTTATCTCAGCAGGGATCTTATTGTACACCTTGTTGAATCTTTTGGAGAAATTAGAAACATATTCTCCCTCTTTTCTCTTCAGGGACCCAAACTCTATGAAATAATACATAAAATCATTTTTATCCCCCCACTGCCTCAAGAAAAAATCATCTAAGGCTTCAATACCTGCAATAGATCTAGGGTTTAATCCCCTAAACCACTTCCTACCGTCACCATCAAGGCTCTGGACAAAGACTCTCATCCAGACGTCTTCATTTTCAATATTTAATTGTCTACATAACTTTAGAAGGAAACAAGGTGCTCTTTAGCAGATATGTCTTCTTCTCCGGTGAACTTAGGCATATATTTTAGGTAATCCCCAGTAGGGAGAGCGTTCATTGACTGAGGTAGGACTAGAGGGGAGTATCTTGCAAACACTATGGAATCCATTGTGTTTCCAGGGGGATTAACACCTGCCATAGGGATATGAGGTGGAGGAGAATTAGGAGGAGAAGGGGTTTGAACTAGGGAGACTGGGACTGAGCCTCTGGGAGGAAAGGGAAGCAGCAGAGGATTCGAAGAAAAGGCCAAAGGGCCTAAAGGAAAAGAGGTTTCTCCATCTGTAGCAGCAACAATAGGATGAGGAGTGGTAAAGCCCAGGGTGGGAAAATATTCAGATGCGCTGGGTCTAAACCATGGTACAATTTCAGGAGAGGGAGAGGAGTGACAAGGGTTTCTCCCTCCAATCCCATACTAGGAGGGAAAAACTCAACAGGAACACTCCCAAAATTTAAAGTTCAGGAAAATCCAATAGAAGGTATAACAGGGGAATGAGAAGCAGAAATTGGAGTTTCTAAAGAAGGACAAAGGAAATTATCAGAAATACCTGGTTCAACAGTAGAAGAACCTTCTCAGAGGGTCTTTCCCTTTCTGACAATCTTCTCTGGGTCATCTTCAGGTGTTTCTAAAGGCAGTTGTGGAGTAGACCTCGTGTGTCTTCTTCTAGAATCCACAACTGAAACAATGGAGTCGTCAGTGGATCCGCCTCAATGGAGTAACCACAGTGGAGTCACCAGGTGCACAGTTGCAATCTTTAATGTACTAAGTTCTGATGCACCTTCAGAACTAGTAAGCTTTGTCGTTCAATCCCAGGGAAAATCTTCAATTTCATCCCCGGAAACAGTGCCAAAAATGTTAGCACCAGAAGTCACCTCTGGATTGCGACAGATGTAATCCCAGTACCCATCAGTTTGTATGTCACAATGAATAAATTTAAGGGTGGTCTAATGGACACAGTCTCAATATTATATCGTTCTAACTCAGAAAACTAGGTTGGCATGCATAAGCAAGTGAAGTCTTGACCTAACTTTAGTTATTAAATTTCAGTATGGTGGTGAGTAGGGGGAATAATTTGAGGAGAATGAAATGGTCTGCTCTGGACATCTGGTCTTCTATCAGCCTAAGGAGGAAAAGCTTCAAATACAATATCCTCTTGAATTCATAATTTCAAGAAACTGAAACCGCTATGACAGTACTACAATCAAACATACATTACAATACAGTCATAGTGACTCAAATGGATCATCCATGCCCGAGCTCTCAGCATCAGAGGAAAAAGAGAACACAAGAAACTGGTTAAAACTGGTTGTAACGTTACCATGATCAAACCTCCATCACAAAAACACAAATACCCTCGACTGGATCCTCCATGCCCGAGCGTTTTAACACAACAGTTACACAAAGATGAAAGGAAACTAACTTTCATTAAACAAGAAGTCTCAAATACATATCATAACCACAAAACCAGAGGCTTTGCTAAAACTTTACAAATCGGGAGCTTAGATCAACCATCGACACTTACAAAATATAAAACATGAGTATATATACTCAGAACTGCTAACGTCCCCTAGGGACGCAATTGGACCCCTTCATTCAAAGCTTTGCGTTTCTTCTCCTTCTGTTAGACTGCACAGGCTTTCCTTTGTTAGACACAAATCTAAGACAGTATGGGTTTTGCAGGAAAATTTCATGACAGGGTGACCTTGGGCTGACAACCCGCCTTCACGACTGGTGCTTCCATGCTTCCTATTTATGGCTGAAACGAGGTTTCAACCACCTTCTTCGGCTTCATTAATTTCCCTTATTGGGATCGAGACGAGCCTAGACATCCACGAATTCTCTTAGGCGACGCTCCTAACTTGCTAAGTTAAACTTGGCACCTTGAAACCATGTTTCCTTCCTATGGTATTAATACAAACGCTCTCGACCCCTTTGGCATGGTTCTTTTCAACTACCCCATGTGACTGTAAGCCATGACCTCATGCTTGTCCCACATGATGTTTCGGGGTTTCTCCTTTCGGGAGTTTTCACCCCATCTTGGCTTCAATATCGTGATCCCCGAAATTGTGAAACGATCGTTGAGATCGGCGGTCAGACTCACTTCAAAATGGATGGCCACGATTGTTCCCTTAACAATACGAAATGTCGACTATGCGATGAGTGCTAGCCCCTTTTCCCAGACCTGCTTCCTTTGTGACCGGGCGCTAGGACCGTGGGCCCAATTTCTAGGAGCTTTCGCAATTTCGCGTTTCAGGAGAAAGAGATGTTGCTCCTTGGAAACCTCTGATTCACGAAATCACGAAATCAAGATTTCGCATTTCGGGGCTTTGGGATATGGGTGCACTTGGCGATGAGAACCCTGAACTCCCGATTCCCAAAATCTCCTAAGTCAAATCAACGACCCTCTTCTTCTCACAAACGGACGGACTAGATCTTTCCCTTCGCGAATCAGGATTTTGTGATCCTTGATGCATAATCTCTCAACATTTGAAATCCTGATTCCCACGCTCGCTTGATTCCATATAATACCGCTCTCATTGTTGCGACCTACAATAATGAATAATTGGACGACACAGCTAGGACTTGGGAAAAAACAAAGACTCAGTAATAGAGGCAAAAGAGAAGTAATCGGCCATAGGGGGAACAGAAAAGCTCGGGGCCGATATCTCTGAGGAAAGCTTAGACAAGGAAAACCAATTGACCAAAGGATGAAAGCAAACAACAAATGAAAATATACACCGAGAGGAGAAATCTATGATCGATTCTGCACAAAAGGGGGGAAAAGACAGGCAAAATCACAGACCTAGGCCAAAATCACCATCCACCAGAACATGACAAGCTTAATCGCTAACATGATGCATAGATGAAGATGGATTGATGTGGTTTCATTGATATATAATGCATAGTTGGATTGATGTAAAGATGAATCATTATTGTTTTGATAAGGAGTACAAATGGATGAACTCCAAAGTGGTCCCCTTGTGGTTAAAGCCCTCACAGGAAGAAGCTTTGTGGATGAGTTATCCTAGAAGTATGGTTAGGGAAACCATACTTAATTGTGAAATAATGAGATGAATATCAGTGAATTTTTTAGTGAAGATTATTCTAGATGGATAGTACATGTCATGCCATTTCCGGTGGTATGTGGAACGTCACATAACTCCTCACAGTTTGAGAGTTATGGCCTTACGAAGTTGAAGGACCCTCATATGTTGGCTTGAATACCCAAAAGGTCAAAGAAGTCAAAGTGCTTGCAAAGAAGGAGGATTATTTAAATAATAAAGTAAAGTGACAAAATCAAAGAAGATTATTTAAATAATAAATTGAAGTGACAAAGTCAAGAAAGATTATTTAAATAATAAAGTAAATGGAGAACTTTCTAATTATGGAAAGTGGTTAACCCTAAAATGAGGAAAATGGGTTAAGTGGTCAAGTGGCTATTGTATACATGGACAAGTGGCAAATTAGGGTAAAGTTGGACATAGGTGAATATGTGGACAAAGTGGCCTACAAGATGCTTCTAAGGAAGCTACTTGGAGAGTATAAATAAGAGGCAAGGGTCTCTTGTGAAATATATCTCTTGAGCATATCTTGAAGAACTATTATGTGAGAGAGATTGGCTGGAGAATATCATGGACACATCAAAATTTATGTAAGTATGAGATCTTGACGGCAGATGTTTTGGAAGTTCAGAAACCCTAGTTTCTGAAGGAGTACGCGAGCAACAGTGGACCAGAGAGAATACATACACGTGCTACAGTGAGCTAGAGTGCGTACATATGCAGGCTGAAGGAAGACAGACCGCGTACAGTTGATGGAAGTCATGAAGACTTGAGTGTGAGGTTGTGCCAAGTTCTTGACGACTGAAGCAAGTTTCGGATCTGCATATTATGGGCTTAGATCTGCCATAGAAACTTTGGTATAGTTACATAGTTGTCTTGATGGATACTCTTGCATATTGTATGGTGAATTCTTGAAGCATTCTTGGTATAGTTGTTGTGATTTGGTTTGTGTTGGTTGATGGAGTGAGCAACACTCTTATGTTTCAGTACTGATATGGTTGCCATAGTATATTGGTTACTTATGTTTAAGTAGCATTCATATTGTATGGTTGAGGATCATGAGTATAAGTTGTTGGAGAGTATGGATATGTTGAGATTGGTTATGGTTCAGGTTGGATAGTGAAATGCATAAGTGAATGTGACTGAGAGATGTAGAAGATCTGAGTTTTTCATGGAGAGAAAACCCTATTTGTTCAGAAGGCACATGCAGTCTGTAGTACAGACTAGCCACGTACATACGCGAGTTTTTCTACTGTTAAGACACATACATGCACGTGTTGCACTACTGACAGGTCACGTACCTATTGACAGATTGGTATCTGTTGAGGATTGCTTCCTCTTCTCAGTTGGTGCTGAGTTGTGTAAGATGAGTCTTGCATTATAGAGTTGTTTCTCTTGTGGAGTTTTAACTCTATTCAGTTGTTCCTGATAACCCAAGGATTGTAGTCCGTAATAAAAAGAAAATTGTACATACATCTTATGTTCTTTGTGTTCCTTGTGGTGATGAATTATTGATGATATATGTTTATGATGTATGTTCACATTTAACTGGTTATAAATGACAAAAATAAGTAATGAGTAAATGGTGATTGCTAACTAAGGAATTTTGTGAAGGGAAGTTTGAAAAAGAGCCCACACTCATTCACCCCCCCTCTAAGTGTGGTAGATGTTTCCAACAATTAGGATCAGAGAAGGCCTTCACTGTAAGCCTTAACAATCTTGGAGGAGATCCATGGACACACAAATGGATGATGAAGTTCAAATCCTTGATGAGGAAAATTATTCTACATGCAGAATAGAAATGAAAGTGCACTTGAAGGAAATAGGAGCGGGTATTTGGAAGGCAACTATTGGTGGATCAGCTCCCTTGAAGAACAAGTCAAATTTTTCAGCTCAAAGGGAAGAGAAGAACAATGATGCATTGGCTCTCAAGACCATTCTTAGTGGACTCTCAAGTTCTATCAAAGAGAGCATGGGACAATTCACTTCCACCAAGGATCTATGGCTAAATCTAGAGAATACATACCAAAGCAAAAAGGAAGATCTTGAAGATAATTCCATCAAGAATAATGAAGGTAAAGAATCTCCAAAAATCCTCGATTGCAATATTTCAAAATGTGATGATGTTGAATATTTCTCTACAAGTGAAGAAGAAAATCTAGAGATAGTTTGTGTAAATTCAAATGATGGTTATCCCATGGAAGTAATAGAAGAAGAATTATCCGAGCTTAAAAGGAAAGTTGAATAGGTTCTATTTGAATACAACTATGACCATTGTTACATAGAATATAGCTATATTTCCGATAACACTAAAATTTTTCTTAGAAATAATCAAAGGCATATCTTAAAGTTAAAGGAAATGCTCAAGAAACAAGAAGAAAGTAAAAAGACTCAATTAGAAGAAAAAGAAGAAGAGATCAAAAGACTAAAGAATGGAATAGAAGAAAATAAGAAGGTAGATGATGAGATTAGAAAAATTCTTGAAGTTAATGTCCATCTCAAGACCCAAATTGAAGAAGCCAAAAGGATAGAGGAACTATTAAATAATCAAGTAAATGAAAAGGAAGAATCATATCATAAGTTGGAAGTTGAAGTTGTTTATCTTAGAAAGAAAGTAGAGAAGTCAAACAAATTCTTGAATAGCTCAGCAATATTGAATGAGATATTGGATAGTCAAAGATCACCAAATGATAAATCAAGTCTTGAATACAAGAAAGAAACTACACATGTTGAAGCAAGCACCTCAAAGAAGCATGAGGTAAGTCCCTCACTCTCAAAGGATGGAAATAATATTGCAAGTCAACAATCTACACAAGGTAAAGGAAAGTCTCAAAAGAACAAAGCAAGGAAAACATCAAGAAGCCATCTTTACACCTCAAAGAAGAGAGACACCTTCAAGATGGACACCAAAACAAAGGTATGAAAATGTTTTTCATGGTTATTGTTACTCATGTAATGAATATGGTCACAAAGCTTTGAAATGCAGATTGTATGCAAGGAAAAATAATGAAAGATTTCATAACACCTTAAGATGTTGGAGATGTAATAAAGTAGGACACATTGCTGCTCATTGTCACATCATGAGATGTTATAGCTGTAGTAGATTTGGTAACAAATCCCATGAGTGTTGGAACACATGAAGAAATTCCATGATGAGGAATTCATATAGCATGACTAGAAGAAGGAATGAAGTTAGGAAGGAAGAAATTTTTGAAAATATGGAAGCTCAGAGATCAAGTTCTAAGAAGTAGGAACACCTTCAGAAGTGGGTAAAGAAGACTAAACAACCAGAGCAGAATGGCATCCTTAAGGGAAGCTCAATTTTTTCATATTTAGAATCATATGCGGGTTACAATGGTAACAGTTGCGTACATACACGAGCTGACCTATGAATAGGTCTCGTACATACGTGATCTGTTTGTGCAGCAGCTCACGTATCTATGGTAAATCCTTGGGAAAAAGGCTATGCACATGAGTTGCAACATGGTATAATGGTATAACTCTGTGTTGCAGGATTTGACATGGTTTGTTGCAGGGTATGACATTATTTGTTACAGGTTTTCATGATTACATGATTGATGTATGTATGGTGGTGACATATGGTTGACTGTTGAAAGATTTTCTTGGATGCATGATATTAACCCTAGAGTATGGAGTAAGACATTTTTCTGTTGAAGAACTATGTTGGTAGTGAATTTATGGAACTTTGGTTATGAGATATATCATGATGATGCTAGCACACATCTAGTACATATTGGATGCTTAGTATTTGTTGTAGTGAATAGAGGTTGATTTTGATTTGTTGGTGTACATGGCTGGTACATATTTGAGTTTCATTGATATATATTATGATGTATTATTGGAAGCATAGTTGTTGGATATCTTGGTGCATTAATTTGGCATATGGATGAGCTACATATTGAGACATGTAGTTGATGAGTTGATGAAGTGGTCATGTTGTACACCATTGATGAGTCATATCTTGATCTATAGTTGATGCATGTTTGGTACATTGTTAGAGGCACCTACTAGAAATATGATTGACACATGTTTTATGGTGGATATGGCATACATGTATGAGGACACATATTGATTCCAGTTCATCTTGTTGTGGTATTGGTGCATGGTTAATGCACTTTCTTGGTACAGGTGGTGTTACATGATTAGTGCAATGCACTCATATATGGTATATTTTATGTGGATGATAGTACTTGGCTAAAGTACACCATTGGTATTGTTTGTTTAGCATATACTTTGGTACATGATATATGAGATGATATAGTTGAGACACTTGATTGATTGAGATGCATGGTTATGGCACTTGGTTCATGGAGGAGGCATATAATGAGTGATATGACACTTATGTGAGGCACATGGTTGGCATGTTGGTAGAGGCATATGGTTGATGCACTCCATTGATGATATCTTATGGCATATGATATGGTATTGATGTACATGGTTGATCTACATGGATATTGTGCATGGTTGGCACAGGATGTACTTGGTTGATGTTTTGTTCATTATTCTCTATTCATTGTTGACATATATTTTGCTTCATGATGTATGGAATGACACAAGTTTGATGCATGGACAGGTCCAAGTATCGTCATAGAGAGAGAATTTGATCTATGTTTCATTAAGCAGTAGAATTTGCAGTGGAAGCAGATTGAAGTAGTGGCATATTGTTCATCTTGCAGAGAATATGGGGGGAGACATATGCATAGGGGGAGTCATTCTTCTTCCCATGATTCCAGGAGGAAATATTTATCAGATATAGAGGAAAGAGGCATGGTTCCAGGGGGAGATTTGGTTACAAAGATGCAGGCATGGTTCCAGGGGAAGCATGAGTTATATATCTTCAACATTACATCAGAGTGATATCCCTTGCTCAAAAGGGGAGATAATATTGAGAGGAAGATCAAAGGCATTCGGGCAAGGGGAGAAACCCCAAGCAGCGTTTAGGTAGGGGGAGCATCCCAAAGGAGAGAAATGCCCTTTTCCATTGATATCAAAGGGGGAGAGATAGTCACATTGATGTGATTGAGATTCCTAGTGATGTAAAGCAATGCCTTGTCTACATGTTGCCATCAATGATTGGTATTGACATCAATGTTGGTATTTCCATCAATGCCAAAGGGGGAGATTGTTAGATCATGTTGTCATTGATGTCAAATGATTGATATCAAGGGATTGATTAATTGATTGATGTCAAAAGAACAATGTCTTGTCATAGCATATTGATGTAATATGTATTGTCCTTGATGTGAATGGATTGATGTCAAATGAAATCATAGTCATATGATGTCATGCATAGATGAATATGGATCAATGAGTTGTCATTGACAGATGAAGATGGATAAATGAGTTGTCATTGATATGTGATGCATAGATGAAGATGGATCGATGTGGTTTCATTGATATATAATGCATATTTGGATTGATGTAAAGATGACTCATTATTGTTTTGATAAGGAATACAAATGGATGAACTCCAAAGTGGTCCCCTTATGGTGAAATCCCTCACAGGAAGACGCTTTGTGGATGAGTTATCCTATAAGTATGGTTAGGGAACCCATACTTAATTGTGGAATAATGAGATGAAGATCAATGAATTTTTCAGTGAATACTATTCCATATGGATAGTACATGTCATGCCATTTCTGTTGGTGTGTGGAATGTCACATAACTCCTCACAGTTTGAGAGTTATGGCCTTACGAAGTTGAAGGACCCTCATATGTTGGCTTGAATCCCCAAAAGGTCAAAGAAGTCCAAGTGCTTGCAAAGAAGGAGGATTATTTAAATAATAAAGTGAAGTAACAAAATCAAAGAAGATTATTTAAATAATAAACTGAAGTGACAAAGTCAAGAAAGATTATTTAAATAATAAAGTAAATGGAGAAATTTCTAATTATGGAAAGTGGTTAACCCTAAAAAGAGGAAAATGGGTTAAGTGGTCAAGTGGCTATTGTATACATGGACAAGTGGAAAATTAGGGAAAATTTGGACATAGGTGACTATGTGGACAAATTGGCTATGTGAATAAAGTGGCCTAGAAGATGCTTCTAAGGAAGCTACTTGGAGAGTATAAATAAGAGGCAAGGGTATCTTGTGAAATATATCTCTTGAGCATATCTTGAAGAACTATTCTGAGAGAGAGATTGGTTGGAGAATCTCATGGATGCATCAAAGTTTCCGAAGTTTGAGATCTTGACAGCGGATGTTTCAGAAGTTCAGAAACCCTAGTTTCTAAAGGAGCACGCGAGAAACAGTGGACCAAAGAGCGTACATAAGCGGGCTGCAGTGAGCCAGAACGCGTACATACATGGGATGAAGGAAGACAGAGAACATACAGTTGATGGAAGTCATGAAGACTTGAGTGTGAGATGGTGCCAAGTTCTTGACGGTTAAAGCGAGTTTCAGATCTGCATTCTATGGGCTCAGATCTACCATAGAAACTCTAGTATGGTTACGTTGTTGTCTTGATGGATACTCTTGCATATTGTATGGTGAATGCTTGAAGCATTCTTGGTATGGCTATTGTGATTTGGTTTGTGTTGGTTGATGGAGTGAGAAATACTCTTATGTTTCAGTACTGATATGGTTTCCATAGTATATTAGTTACTTATGTTTAAGTAGCATTCATATTGTATGGTTGAGGAGCATGAGTATAAGTTGTTGGAGAATATGGATATGTTGATATTGGTTATGGTTCAGGTTGGATAGTGAAAGACAAAAGTCAATGTGACTGAGAGATGCATAAGATCTGAGTTTTTCATGGATAGAAAACCCTAGTTGTTCAAAAGGCACACGCAAGCTGTAGTACAGACTAGTCATGTACATACGTTGTACTACTGTTAGGATGCATACATATGTGCGTTGCACTACTGACAGGTCACGTACATGTTGACAGATTGGTATCTGTTGAGGATTGATTCCTCTTCTCAGTTGTTGTTGAGTTGTGTAAAATGAGTCTTGCATTATAGAGTTGTTTCTATTGTGGAGTTGTGACTCTATTCAGTTGTTGTTGATAACCCAAGGATTGTAGTCCGTAATAAAAAGAAAATTGTACATACATCTTGTGTTCTTTGTGTTCCTTGTGGTGATGAATTATTGATGATATATGTTGTTGATGTATGTTCACATTTAACTGGTTATAAATGAAAGCAATAAGTAATGAGTAAATGGTGGTTGCTAACTAAGGAGTTTTGTGAAGGGAATTTTGAAAAAGAGCCCCACACTCATTCACCCCCCTCTAAGTGTGGTCGGTGTGTCCAACAACATACTCCCAGATAGTGAGACAAATAGTTCTTTGCAGAAAGCACATAGAGCTAGCATATGATTGTGCAGATTGAGTTGCAGTTGAGAAAGTGTACCAGATTGGTACAAAGTGATGTGAAAATTTGATTTGAAGGTTAAGACATAAAGACTCATGTCTACAAATTGAAGCAAACTCCAAGAGCTTGGTGTGGCAAGATTGATAGTTTTCTGAAGAGTTTGGGTTTTACCAAGAGTAAAACTGATTCTAAACTTTACTTCAAGGTTATGAATGATGATCCAGTTATATTGTTTATACTATAAGTAGATGATGTATTCTTGACAAGATGAAGAAAGTCTCATCACAGATTACAGAAGAAGCTCGCTATAAAGTTTGAGATGAAAGATCTAATGCATTATTTATTAGTTCTTGAAGTTTGGAGGAGCCCAGAGAAGATCTTCCTTAACCAAGGGAAGTATGCAGTTGAAATACTAAAGAGGTTTGATATGTTGGAGTGTAAATCCATGAACACACACATGGAAACTAAGTTGAAGCTCTTGGTAGATACCTCATCAGAATTGGTTGATGTTACTCTCTAAAGACATATTATTGGTTTGTTGATGTATCTGATAGACCGGATATATGTTTTGTTGTGAACACCTTTGAGTCTATATTTGGTAGAGCCCAGACATGTTCACCTTGTAGTTGCAAAACATGTGATGAGATACCTTAAGGGTACGTTTGATTTTGGTCTATGTTATACTAAAGATCATGACTTAAGATTGTATGGATATATTGATTCAGATTGAGATGGAAGTGTTTCTGATAGAAAGAGAACTTTAGGATGTTTTTTCAGTCTGGAGTCAGCCATGAGTTCATGGAAGAGTAGGAAGAAATCTAGTATTTCTCTAAGCATGGAAGAAACGGAATATATTGCGTCATGTTCTGCCAGTTTTGAAGCCATATGGCTTCGGATGTTGTTGACAGATCTATTAGATCTAGAGATGGAAGCCACCGTGATCCTATGTGATAACCAGATTTGTATAAATATGATGTGTTCCATGATGAGTCAAAGCATATAGAGATATGGTATCACTTCATTCATGATATGATGCAGAGAGGAGCTATGAAGCTCCAATATGTTAGTGTGAATGAGCAGGTTGCAGATGTGTTGACCAAGCCTCTGTCTTGTGTAAATTTTGAGCACTTTCGAGACAAGCTTGGTATAGTCCTAAAGGACCTCCCTCGAAAGGGGGAGTAGTGTTGATGCCAGCCTTGTGATGAATATTTCCATCTTTGTGTTGATGTTGTTGATATTACAGCCTTGCACTGAAGATTTCCATATTCGTGTTGATGTTGTTGAGATGCCAGCCTCGTGCTGAAGATTTCCAGCTTTATGCTGATGTTGTTGAGATGCTAGCCTTGTGTTGAAGATTTCCATCTTTATGTCGATGTTGTTGAGATGCCAGCCTCGTGTTGAAGATTTTCATCTTCGTGTTGATGTTGTTGAGATGTCAGCCTCATGTTGAATATTTCTATCTTCGTTCTAATGTTTTTGAGATGCCAACCTCGTGCTGAAGATTTCCAGCTTCGTGTTGATGTTGTTGAGATTTCAGCGTCATGCTGAATATTTCTAGCTTCATGTTGATGTTGATGAGATGCCAGCTTCGTGCTAAATATTTCCATCTTAGCGTTGATATTGATGAGATGCTAACTTTGTGATGAATATTTCTAGCTTAGTGTTGATGTTGATGATGCTCCAACCTTCGTGTTGTGATGCTATTGTTGTTGATGTTGTATCAGCCTCATGTTGTTATTGATGATGATGATGTATTAGAGTTATACTAATCCATGTTGATGTAGATGATTATGATGCCATTCCAGCTCCTCATTGTGGATGATGATATTGATGATGAGAAAAAATTCTGATGATTTATAGATATGCCAAAAAGTGTTCCATATGTTGTTGATGTTAAGTACCTATACCATATCTGCAAATATACTTCAATAAGACCAAGAATAAACCATAAACTATTCACCATAACATGAACACAAGAAATATCTAAAACCCTTGAGGTAGGGTAACACCATATATTAATCCTTATGGAAGGATAAAATTCCTCAAGCAATCCTTGCTTGTACAATCATAATATTCTTCAATCTACTCCATTACATTTCTTATGATTATTTATAGATCTCCATATCTCCTAGGAACCTTCTAGAGAGCCTTCTCACATTTATTACATTTAACTACCATAATGGGTCTTTATTAATACAGTGGACCTAGTCCACCTTACATTAAATGACCACATTCTCATATATTAAATGACTTCCACTAATAATACATAACTACATTCCCATTGGGTACCTCCATAGGTACCCAATATTACCTCCCTAGGTATACTACATTCCATCCCCCTTCACATGTTTCGTCCTCGAAACATGAGAAGAAACCATACAATATGATCGGCTAAGCAATGTATCCAACTGGTACCAAGTATGACCATCCATCCATCCCAATGGAAGTCAAACATGATGTCTATCTGTTGCCTTGCCACCCTGATCTTTCTCTGCATCATGTCGGGGTTTCCATGGGATTGTTTCTGTAGATTGAGCTCTTCCCATAGTGCTGGTAGTCCTCCATGCACCTCTTGATCGGTTTCCTGTCTAGTGCTCTGCTGGTGCATAAATTTGTTTATGCACATGCTCTTGCCTTCATGACTGTTGTGTCTCTATATGATGTGGATGGCGATATACAAAAATTGTAGGAATCTGTTATTTTTTCTTCAAATCTGCAACACTTTGTGCCTTTGAGTCAATGACCTCCTTAGCTTTCTGATTATGTCCTTCTTTTAGTTTTTCTTCATATCCTTCTGTAGACTCTGTCTCTTATTCAAATTCAGACTCGACAATAACTTCTTTGCTAGCTTCCATGGGGCCATCTTTCTTACTGAGAGACACATCCTGGAATGTGATTTTCTTTTTCTTGTACCACAACTTCAAAAACTTTTTTTTCACATTAATATTAATGGTACCCACCGATTCTATCCAAGGATATCCCAAAACAATATCCACTTCATCCATATCCATAGCATAAAAATCTGAATGCAACACATATTTATCCATGGTAATCTTCAAATCTTTAAAAATTTGAACATTTTCACCCTTAACCTGTGTGCTTTGAATATTCTTTACTAGAACTTGCAATCTATTAACCAGCTGAACATTGATAAAATTATGCATGCAACTAGGGTTAATAGAAACAATGATATTTTCTTTATGAATACAACCATGAACTTGTAATATAGATTTGTCACATGAAAATAAACTCTTGGTTCTCTCTGTATCCTTATTTTTTTCCATGAGATCACTTGTCTAACAATATTTTTTCAAATTCTCCATTGGAGAGTGTCATCATCTCCTTATAATCAAGCGATTTCCACCAAATGGAAACATCACCTTGCAATTTGAGATCTACCCAATGGGGCCAATTCTCTTCCCATGTTGACTTTATTTCTTTAATGAATTCTACAATACAAGGGCCATCACATTTACCTGTAAAATACATCTTGCTATGAAAAACCTCAAAAATAGAGCAATAATTTACGACAGAAAATTGCGGCTTTTTCCGGAAAACCCCTGAAAAACTAATGAATTTAAAATGCTCATAACTTTACTTCTCGAACTCCGTTTCGGCTGATTGTTTTTTGAAATTAGGTATTTTTCCAAGAGGAATTCAAATACCCAATTTGTTTTTCCAAATTCATCTCATAAAGCTTCATATATGAACCTGAAGTGCGTCTCCCTCTTTTTCTTCCCTAGAAAAAATTATGCAAAAAGAGAAAACAATTCTTCCCTTCTTTGGCCAAGGAAAGTGGTCTGATACTAATCGTTAAGTACCTATACCAGATCTGAAAACATACTTCAATAATACCAAGAATAAACCATAAACCATTCACCATAACATGAACACAAGAAATATCCAAAACCCTTGAGGTAGGGTAACACCATATATTAATCCTTATGGAAGGATAAAATTCCTCAAACAATCATTGTTTGTACAATCACAATATTCTTCACTCTGCTCCATCTTCTGTAGAGAACATCAATGTCCCACATCAAGAGCTAGTTATGATTACTAGCGTTCAGCCTGCATATTATACAATGGTATTGTTCCTTCCAGATTCAACATTGACCCTTTACCACTATGTGGCTGGATATTCTTATTTGGATCCACATGATAGGTGTCAGTATTGGGAGCATCATTTTCAGTTGGTTATTGGGTGTCGATATCTTCCGTGTGGAGTTCACATGAGCACTTGGACATGGGACCCTGGTTTACAATGGAGGTTGGACTACTTCAGTATGGTGGCTTCCATTTCTCAATGGGACCCTGGTTCTCTAGTCTACTTCAGCACTATGGTCCACACTTATCCATGGGACCCTGGTATATGGTTGTACATCAAGCATTGAGGACAACGCTTTCATAAGGGGGATGGAATGTAAGATATTTAGAGAGATAGTGGGGGGGGGCTAGAGGGTCCATAGTGATAATAGTGGAGGCCATTCAATGTAAGGTGCACTAGGTCCACTATATTATTAAATAAGGCCCACTATGGTAGTTAGATGTAATAAATGGGTAATTAGATATAATGAATGTAAGAGGACTTCTTAGAGTGTTCTACTTCTAGAAGATTCCTCATCTAGAATGTTCTTAGGTGATGGTAGCACTATATAAAGGAGTTCAATGTTAAGAACCTGAATAGATCTACAAATATAATCACCACAAATATACACAATAGATCCAAAGAGAAATATAGAAGAAACCACACTTTATTATTACCAAACCCTTGAGGTAGGGCAACACCATACAATGGATCCTATTATGGAAGGGATCCTCTCCTGTTCACTTGCCTCTTCGAGGGGGATTCTTCCTAATGATCTTCAGCTTTAAACATAATACTTCTCTTCATGTCTCATGACATTGCTTGAACCCCTTTATATAGTCCTACCGTCACCTAAGAACATTCTAGAGAAGGAATCTTCTAGAAGTAGAACCTTCTAAGAAGTCCTCTTACATTTATTATATCTAAT
>JASDQU010101703.1:105601-116304 GCA_032191745.1 Picea mariana
GGGTGGCTTATACACTAGCCACCAGTAGCCTCAAGGGACTCAACCAAATTTGAACTCATGACTTATGTCCTCCCATTGGAAACATGCTTTGGGAGAATGGTTCAACTGGTTGAGCTAACACTTAGGGCTCTTTTAAAATGCTTGGAAACATCTTGTCCCACCCTCAAGCATTTAAGGGAGAGAGATATTGATGGCACATCGCTAACCCCAATAGGCCCATAAAGGGAAAACATGTCACAAGCAAGATTGGAACCTAGATCAGTAGGATAACAACTTCCCCTATCAACCACCCAAGCTAGACTCAATTGACCTTTGGGGTTATATATATAATATTACACATGAGTTGCCTAGAATGTTGAGGAACAACATGCACAATAGTTTAGGCGATGCCTTAGCAACCACATATTTTACATACTATATCTCAATGCCCATAAGGAAAAATTGTAAAATTTGGCTCAACTATTAGGGGGAAATAACTAGTATCTTTATGCCCAACTTGAAAAATATATGAGTTGGGCAATTTACTACACATTAGCTTTTGTGATCTCCTCTCCAAAATCGCTTGTAAAAATCATTCAAATTGAACCTAAAATTTCAACATTTCTTAAAGGGGGATTTATGGTGACTCCAAAGGATGTGGGTCATATTAATACAAAATAAAATATTCCAAGAGAAAATATAACATTTTGTTTCACTATTCATGGTTTCACATAAGCAAAATTGTTCAAAAGAGGAATCTTGTGTTGGATAGTTTTTTTCCTTGATGTTTCAAACCTTATAAGTAGATTCATTTTCAAGGGTGGCAGGTGCAAGGGGGACCTTACTAGATCTTGAAGAAAAAATAGAAGTAACATTCGCTTGGGGCCTAGGAATAAATACAAACAATCAAGTGGTGGCCTATGCTCTACTTCATGGTCACCTCATTGCAAAGGAATACAACATCAAAACTTTGATTGACATTAATAATTCAAGCATTATAATAAACATGATGGCCTTAAATTTTCAATCCCAACAAAGAACAATATTTCCTTGATCCACCCTTGATCATCACAGTAATGAACAAGGAGGTTCTCAATCTAAATATGATCTCATTTTTCCAAGTTTTGAGAGAGCTCAATTAACAAGCAGAATCATTGGTTAATGAAGCCACAACCCTTAGCCAAGGAAACTATTAAAAAAAATGTAGGGGTTATACAACACATTGTCCCCTAATCAACTATTGTTCATGAAGTTAAGCCACGTCTCATTCACATTTAGTAACACATGTGTCATCTTCCCTCATATAATTTCTGAGTGCAGGGCAGGGACCTAAAAGGACATTTGACCACCTCCTTGGCATGCGAGAATTCAATCCTTCGATATCTATTGAATCCTTTAACATGTATTTTTGTGAGAAAAGTGGGATTTTTCTTTAGCTCATATATGGATTTTGCAGTGGAATCTGGAGTACACATGGGAATTCTGGAATTAATCAGGTAAGAGTTCCTCTATTTTCTTAGCTTATATTTAAGAAATTCAGACAATATGTTGTCATGTTTGGTTTCTTTCAGAGGATAATTACCAAAAGGTTTTGGTTTATGTTTTATCTTTGATTTTTGGAAAGTCTTGTTGGATTATGGGTTTTATGCGATGCCTCCTCATTTTTATTTTACTCTAGARCACTCATTTGTGATATTTGAGAGCTCAGAATTTGTCTTATGAATGCTTGGTCTCTCAATATACGAGATACCTTCGTTTGGATTTAATTGGGACTATATTTGATGGTAATTTCAAACTGAGACAAAGTAGGACTTGGAAATATAGTTTATTGGTTTTTTTGTTGGTTGGATTTCCCYTGCATGTTGATGATGGTATTTTCCAKCTTGGTCAAAATATAGCTTAGCCCCCCTTTGTCTTAGCTTAGAAACAATGGATTGTAGGGATCTTCAGGAAATTTGCATAGCCTTGAGAAGGCACAATGAGTGTATTAAGTGCAAYAGGTCCTCCCTATTCTCTATGACTTCTAAGGTCCAGGAGAATGAACGTAATTGTACTACCCAGAATGCCACCATCACAAATCTCCTAGTGCAACAAATGGAAAAATATTGATGTCTTGGAAGCATAGTGCATCATCCTAAGGAACATGGTCATTAATCTTGGAAAATATTCTTAATCTACAGCTTCAAATAAGAGGATTTTAGCCAATTATGTGTCGGTCAAGTGTAAGGAAGAGGAAGTAGTTCATCAATTGAAAGATGACATGGAAATTGAACAACAAAGCTCTCTCCCCTCCAATGTTGGTCAGGAGGATGCTTATAGTCACCATGCATTCTAATAAGTTCTCATGATTTTTAAAGTAATTAGGATTCTATGTGTCTTTTCAAGAAGTTTACTCTTAAGATCAGCTTGGATGTAAAATCTATAGACATTTTCAAACATTTTTGTCTGGTTCAAGTGAGCCACAAATTTTGTATGAAAGCTATATATCAATGCATTTTGTATGTTTTGTTGTTTAGCCTCACTACAACACTTTTAATATAATATTTCCCAATTTTGATTAAAGAAAATAAGTAGGTTCATTTTTAGGTGTCAATGCTAATGAAGTTGAACTTACTTATAAGGTTCAAAACATTCAGGAAAAAAACTCTCCAATGCAACACTCGTATTTCGAACATTTTGTTTCCTCATAAACTTTTAACTAAGAGAACATTAAAAGTAATAATTACAAAGGAGGGACCCACAAATCATATAAACACTTTCAAAGAATATATAAAATTAATTGAGAAAATATGTTATCACATCAAATTGAGTTGTTGAGTTGTGCATGCAAAGCTAACTTTTATATTGACAAAATTTTGAATGCACATAATAATCGATAAACAAATCATGTTGCTTTCTTAGATGTTTGAAAAAACAATTTTCTAAAAGCATCGATGGCAATTGTTTCCTACATGGGATGGGATCGCATGTGAGGATAAGTGATTTATAAAGTCATATTGTATTCAATTTTTAATCAGTAACACTTTGGATAAGTTTATTACAGTGGGCTTAGAAACAATGCGCATGTTTTCCACCATCGCTACTTGAATCTTTATTATAAAAAAATTCCTAATAAAATCACATTGCAACGCGAGAATCACAATCTGACACAATTTTTAGACTATGAAAATATAATATTTTTGTGTAGTTGAATGAGGTGAACCACAACAACCTATACAATGTATTTAACTTACATATACAAACACTAGATTATGGAAGAAAAATATTTAAACATAAGAACAACCTATACAATGTATTTAACTTACATATACAAACACTAGATTATGGAAGAAAAATATTTAAACATAAGACGGTATCAAAATGAATTGTCAACACATTCATACACACTGACACAATAACTTGAGCATAATATTTATGCTAAATTCTCAATAAATGAAAAAGCTTACAACAATAACATGAATAACATAAAACTCGATACCAACCAACAATTGTAGTTCACATAACACTAATACTAACCACATTTTGGGGAGGCAATACAACTTAAAGAACATGGAGCATTTTGCATTTTATCTATATGTGTTTAATCATACATTATACAAATTCTAATGGGGAGGCAATACAACTTAAAGAACATGGAGCATTTTGCATTTTATCTATATGTGTTTAATCATACATTATACAAATTCTAAAAAGATGAAGGTTGAAAAAAAAATACAATTATTCCTTATGACTCTAAGGCTTTCCTTCATAATCATTTATTCATCTACAATAGTGGATTGATTATTCATATTTGTTTATTTATTTTGATGAATATATATTCTGCCATATAAATGGTAATTTTTAAAACCAAGCTCATCAATTTTGTTAGAAATAAGATAAGAAATTGTTGGAAATGTAGATTTGAGTGGTATATTTGAGTGCTGTAGTTTGTATAAGCCTATTTGAGTGATGTAGATTTGAGTGGTATATTTGAGTGATTTAGTCTATCTACAGATGGATATTCAAAAGATGAAATCTATTTATTCATTCAAAAATACATTTTAAATAATAGAAATGTTCAATTTCAACCAGATTTATGAAAAATACTAAAACATAAAACATTTAAACAACACTAAGTTATTATTGAATATATTAATAAAATACATAATATAATAAATTATTAAATATATTAATAATTAATAAAAAAAAACAATTTTATAAATGATAAAAACATTAACAATGATTCCCAACAAATAGTCATATTCAACCACTTCCTACTCTCTAGTCTAAATGGCTATGTTTTATAATTAACCTGTCAAATCCAATGACATAGAAAGCAAAGTTTCTCAACTACCAAATTGACTTCTTCACCAAAAAAAAAACAAAAAAAATGTTAGTCAACATGGACGGTTATCAGCCATGCGTTTATCGAACCAACATTTACGACCAAGATAAGCGACTTTACTCGACCTTTCCGAAGGTAATGGTAAAAACCTGGTCGGTTTCTATCATTGTACGACATTTAGGGTTGACTCCGTTAAAAGTGATTGTATGATTTAGTGGTCCTTAATTATCAAATTATAATAAAATATTTTATTATTTAATATTTAAAATTTAATTTTATTTGTTATTTTATATTATTATTATTTTATTAATGAAAAAGTTGTTTAATAAATAAAAATAAAATAATATATATAAATAATATTGTAGAATGTTGAGTCTTTCAAGTGTAAGATAGTCGGTGGTGGAGTGTGTTGTTAAGGCACTTTCTGATGTTAAAGTCATCAGTTCTAAACCTGACGGGACAAAAAATCCAGCCATGTTAAAGGTTGGTGTGGCTCAGGTTGACGGCTTAGATGCCCGGCTCACTCTGGGTGCAATCCCCTGGTGATTTTGACGACTTAAATGCCCGAGTCGCGGTTTCTCAACCACATGTTAGGCAACACTATTATATATTGAATATATACAGCTATTGCTATAAAGTATATTAGAGTTTGTGAAAATATATACAGCTATTGCTATAAAGTTTATTAGAGTTTGTGAAATTATTGTATTAAATTCTATTTTTTGTATTAATAAGTACTAATCTAGAATTGTATTAAAATTTGTAGAATTAAAATTTTATATTTCTCCAACAACTATAATATCAAAATCACTAATTTAATTTAGGTTAAGTATCAATTTCTAATTTAAAATTTGCAAAATTAAAATCTTATATTTCTCCAACAATTATAATATCAAAGTTATTATTTTAATTTGTGTTAATAATTATATGAATATATTTAATAAACACTTAAACTTTAATATCCATAAAATTCAACAAGAAAATGAGTAACAAAATTAAAAATTTATATATATAACTTTAATATCTTTTTAAAATTAAACTTTACATATATAAACTCAGAACATCTTTATAAATTTGAATCATTATTTTAGTTTTAATTGGAAAAAAACTAAATAATATTACTCTCATAATATGAAAATATAATTAAAAACAATGATTTAATTGATTGGAGCAAATGCTTACCATGATTAAAACGTTGTTTAGTTTGGACTCTAAAACAAACATACATACACTAAAAGTTATTGATATCCACGACTATAAAGTAAATTTATTTTATTTTAATAATTAATTATATTATATAGTGAAACCATTATCACATGGAGGATTTATGCAATGCATTCTCTATGATGTCCACTCCCTCATGTGGATAACGGAGACTTTCCACTACCTCTACGATTTATTTGCACATAATGCACGTTGCATAATGTGCTCTTGTATTCTTTGCACTTTGGAGGGTGTAACGTTTTTAGTGTGAACTCGAAACCGATCAACTTGAATTAAAATTTGTTTTATGGCATTAAAAATGTTAAAGCAAGATGCTCGTTTAGAGGATTTAGGGCGGCTTTAAAGTTTCATATAAAAAGAATTTTATTTTTTTATTTTATTTTATTTTATTTTTTTTATTTTTTTTAAATAAGTATTAAGAATATTTTTGTTAAAGTGTTTTGATTAATATAATAATAATAATTTATTTTTAAGGTTACATTTAAGTTAGATATTAAATTGGTGTATGAGATATTTTTGTTGGTGGGATAAGGGACTTCTTTCCTGAAATGATTTGACTGCAAAAATATATGAAGGTATACATACCTTACCCCTCTAAATTTGAACATATAAGAAGCCATCATTATTTTATATAAATATTCAAAAAACCAACTAAATCATATTTAAGTGTAATGACAAGGCTCTACAAACTATCATTAATACTAATAATTGTAATTAAAAAAAATTACATAACATATTTAAACTATATTTGAAATTGAACGGAAAAAAAAGGTAATCACATTAACTTGAACTATGCATTACATATTAATTTTTAAATTGATAAAACGTTTAATACATATAATCTAACTATATTAAGAGTTGTTTATCATTCCTACGTTTATTAAACGTTCAAATCAATACTTTGTTTTGAGTTTTTTTTAGATTGGAAGTGAACTATAAACCAACAAACTTCCTTAAAGAAGCATCAAACCTTTTTCATTCAACTTTGATTAAATTTATGAACTCCTCGTCCTCTAACCAATTTGAGTTAAAATTAAATGAACTGGAAGGTTTACAATCCTCTTTTGCAATATGTAGTAGAATTTGAATAAGGTTTGATTCCCTTCCTACTTCCACCCATGACCTAATCTTTTTAGGATCATTCATAATGGCTTCAGATATTAGGATTTTGTTCAATAATTTTTCCATTGTTGCAATCGATGTTCTCATGACAACCTAACCTCCTTAATCTTATTCAGAAAGAAGTTTGTCAAAGGGATTTGTTATAGATACTTTTTTGCCATATCCCATGTTTTTTGGTAGTGAAATTCAAATCTCATCCCATTATAATTTTCTAGTTTCTCAAGAAATCATTGCTAACAACTCCTCCCAATATGCCACCCTATCCTCATAAGGTCTCTAGATATTGGAAATAGAGAAAGCTTCCCCTAATTCCATATAATAAAGCTCATCTCCTATACCCATGGCAAACATCACATAATTAAATAACCTCATGGATATCTTCCTCCACTAGGTAACCAATGACCCAAATCTCCTTACCAAATATATTGATAAGAAATCCAATTCCTTTATAATGTTAAAAAACTCTCCTACAAGTGTATTTCCTTCTCCCATGGCCTCTTGAATCATAACAATGTCATGATTTTGAAGATCAATTCAAGACAAAAAAAAATTGGAGGGAGTGTAAAAAACTGTTGCATTAAAAAACATAATAATCATGGAGAAACTTCTTTGGGGGCTTGCCTTACTCTAAGAGCCCTTATTAGGGTATGTTTCTTTCATTATTGGATTTCTCTATAGGATTTATTCCACACTAGTGTTAAGTTTGACCTCCTTCCCCTCCTAGCATTAATACCCTCCTTTTCCACATCCATGTATAGACTTCCTTCTTTGCCTTTCTCATTCAACTCCATCATTGGTTGCTTAGATCTCAAAAAGTATCTAGGTTGAGCTGAGTTTGAAGGAATTTCCCCACTGGTTAGAGGGTTAGGAAACAACAACCCACCAAAGTTTTCTTTACTATCCTAAACCCTATTTAGCCCACCATCCCTAATAAACATCCCCCCCAAATTTACCAGAACATGTCAAACTAAGTCAATGCACTTTTTCCTTCCCTACTTCCTTTGGTATCCTTATTCTTGTAGACTTCCAGCTCCAACCATTAGTCATGGGTAATGGTTTGAGGTTCCATTTTAGGATTCTCAAAACATGAAAAGGAATTTGGTGACTTACCCTGTGATTGAAAAGGTTGAAAAATGGATATAACCATCATCATAAACTCTTAGTCGTGTGCAAGCTTGCTTGCATCCAACTTCTCCTTTGGATTAGGATTGATGGTAATCAAATAATCAAGTTCTCCTTGTTGCAGCTCAGTTTTGACTAAGGATTTAAATGGCAGTGGTTCCATAGAAACCTGAGTATGTGGAGCTAAAGAGTCAACCCATATATCCTTTACACCCAGTTATCCAGATACTATGTGCATGTCTCTAAAGATGCAAACTCTTTTGTAATCTATTTGTATGAGTGCATTATAGCTCCCAATTTCTATATTATATTCCAGAGTCTTCTATAACCACTCCAATTTCCTATATATGTGAGGCTTGTACTATACTTAGGGCAGTTTGAGATATTAGAGAGGCTGTTGTTTTTATGAGCTCTTGGTTATCATTATGTGTCGGAGGGATGTAATATTGTGCATGTTATCAATACAATGGATCATTGTTATACTTATGTGTTTGTGTTTTCACTATATTTGGATTATATCGATGTGTATGTTATTAATCTAAATATTGTTAGTTCTAAGGGTTTGAATGCATGCAATTGAGCTCATAAGGAATACAACCCCCACTAAATTCTCCAATGCTCCGCACTTTACTCTATGGTAAGTATCATGCATGCCTTGGGTGAGACATCCTTCCTCTTGTAAGTTTGAATATGCCATTGCATTGGACCATTGTTGGACACCTTCCATCAACCATGGGTTTGTCACATAGCATACAACATGATTCCATTACTAGGACCTTAATTGATGTAAATTATTAGAGATGTAGTGAAGGCCGAAGAAGGCCAAGATTCAATATTGGATTGAAAGAAGCATTCATGAATTTGCCTACTAGGAAAATGCATACATAGGGAAGGATGTTGTAAGATTTAAAGAGAAATACATGTTTAAGTGCTTGCATGAAATATTTTGGGCGGAGTTTTATGCGAATTTGCATGAATGGCTAGAAAGTCTTGCAAAGAAGCATCAACATTGGTAGTCACCATGCAAAGTTGAGTGGACTATTGAAAAATTGGTAAAGATTAAATGATATGACCACAAAGTGACCCGAGCATATCATTTTTGGTATAGAGGTGCAGTAGAAGGATATGCTCCAGAATTTGCAGTAGAATTCATCAGTCTTTGACCAAGGTGTTTGAATTCTTTAAGAAAAGATCATGTGGAAGATTAATAGAAGAAATACCAATGTCGATGAATATGTTTATAGTGGAATGGGGTGTGCTAATTAGCCCCACAAATATGGAAGTGTAAACTTTGTTGGGGGGGATGGAATGTTAGGAGGAACTAATGGAAAATTCTATGTCATAAGTTGCTAAAAGGTTCAACGATGTTAAAGATTGTGGACTCTAAAAAAAAACAACATAAGTGATACCAAATACATGCAAAGATCATAGAGAAATGATGTAGGGAAGAAATGAAAAATATCCACACCGTGCAAGAGTCATTGATGAGAGGTGATGGTCTTGAAATGCATCTAAAGTGTAAGGTGATGCAGAGGATGAGTGTAATATCCCCCTATAGAGCCCCAGTTGTAATTATAAATTGTAAACATGTTTATTAGGCTGGTGATCCGAGTTATAATAAGCTAGGAGGCTTATGTGATGATTAAGCCAGGAGCCTATTTTGTATATGTAATTATGAAAAATCATTAATAAAAATATTCACATTGTTGTGTGTAGACCGACCACGAAGAAAGAGTGGTGGGGGACTAATATTCCACAAGGCTAGGAAAGGGAGGGGGCTAAGTGTTTGGGCCTAGGGGCTAGGCTAGGGGGCTTACCTCTAAAGGAATAATATTTTAATATTAATTCTTGAAGGCTAAGGCGGACATGTTGAGTGTTGTCCTAAGTTCCTGGGAAAGGGGAACGAATGAAAATGTAGTGCATGCAGCTCCAGAAAGACAAGTGTCGACCTGGGCGCATCCATTTAAATCTGATGAGTTGGGCCATGTTGGGGGTTCGCTCCCCATTCTTCCATCCTCCGCCTGAACTCGTTGGCCTCGGACGTCGACCTCTAGTTACCTACGCACAGTTGATAAAACTGCTCACGGGAAGGAGGTTCGGTTGCCATTTCCCATCTGTCATCTAACCCATTGGGGCCTCTGCGTCTACCCTCTGCATAACCTCACACATATGAGAAACCTGTCAGGGAGGGAAAATCCGACCTGTGTGTCCTGTGAACCCAACCTATCCGCTCTTGCAAAGCCGAGTCCGTACCTGAACCGTTTTCGGCTTGCTGCCATTTGTTGCCTGAGTCGTGCGGTGTCTTAATGTCTGGTCGTTTCCATTTTCGGGTCCATAATCGATTCTTGTTGTTGTCATCACCCGGATGTTAGTTGGATTTTTTTGTAGTATTGCTTAGGTGTTGAATTGAAGAAGCAATTTGTCAGGCCTGTGAGCAACTCTCCTAGGTGAGAGAGTTTGTTGGGAAGTGAGTTCTCCTGGAAGGGAGTCCCATAGAAGCTATAGTACTCTGAGACTTCTGGTCCAGCTTGTTGTTGAAGCCCAAGGTAAGGGAGGTGTACTAGCCAATGGACTTGTATTAGTGAAGGTGTACCCCCCTCGGGTGGAGTAGGAGTGTGGGGAATGAGGGTCTCTGGGTTGTGGGCATAAGTGGCTCCTAGGATAAAAGATCCTTCCTGTTGTTTTTGAAACTTCCTTGTTGTCCTTGCCAAGCCTAGAGTTCCCTTGCCCGATGGAGCTTAGTCCCATCTCGGGGGTGACCTACTACTGAGTGTGATGAGCAACGTGGTCTATGGCTGGGACGTTCATGGAAGGTCTACATGTAGTTGGTGGATTTACTCCAGCTAAAAGATAAGTATCATTTATGTGCTTAATTTATGTATTTTATGCATGTTTGGGTTACTTGAAATGTATCATGTGTTATGTGGCATGT